>JACEGR010002077.1:0-141400 GCA_014170235.1 Listronotus bonariensis | reverse complement strand
ACAGGGTGTCCCACTTAAGATGGATACAAGCCAATTTCTTGGTTGTTTGTTGAGCGATCTTTTTATTTTTGGCAGGAGGCTGTATGGCTATAAGGCGCACATTTTGCCCAGGGTAAGAAATGCGATACCTCATAGACGTACGTTTTAAGGGGGTTTGATATTTTTCGATTCAAGAGTAAACTACCTTTAGGACAAAATTTATTTCAAATCTGTTAAATTATTTTGAATCCTCCTTACCCAAGATACTTAAGTTCTAATTTTAATAAATATTGATACAGGGTGTATCATTAAAATGAAACATTTTTATTTTTATTATTATTATTATATTTTTAAGGACCTACATACTTGCGACGCCACTGGATTGAAAAAAAAACTAAAAGTCAACATCTTCAACCAAACCACCATAATTTGTAATGCATTTTTGATAAATTTTCCTATTTCTTAGGCAAACTTTTCGTAATTCTTGTCTAGAAATTTGTTCACATGCTTGTCTTATTCGAGTTTTTAAGTCTTCCAACGTTTGTGGACGGGTTTTGTAAACTTTATTTTTGATAGCACCCCACAGAAAAAAATCCAAAGGTGTGAGGTCTGGAGACCTAGGGGGCCATGCTATAAAAGGACTATTGCGACCAATCCATTTGTTTTGAAAATTTTCATTGAGCCATCTTCTTACAGGTGCAGTATTATGGATCGGAGCGCCATCTAGCTGAATGTACAAATTCTCTCTATAAATTAACGGCAAATCATGAACAGCATCCCAAAATTCGTTTTGCAAGAAAGCCAAAAATCTCGCACCGTTTAAAGTCGTATTAAAAAAGAAGGGTCTAATAATACGATCTTTTAAAATACCACTCCATACATTTACTTTCTTAGAATATTGATTCTTACAATTAATTACCCAGTGAGGATTCTCATTACTCCAATATCTAATATTCTGAGATGATACTGTCCCGTTGGTAGAAAATGTCGCCTCATCAGTAAATAATATTTTGCCAAATAGACGGGGGTCTTCGTAAAATTTAGCCTGCATGGTTAAACAGTACTCCATTCTTCTCTCATCATCACCTGGTTGTAATGTGTGCAAGAATCTTGGTTTAAACGGTTTAATTCCATTTCTTTTTAAACATCTTGACACTGTACTCTTCCGCCTACTATCAAAGCTTCTTAAACTGGATGTTGGATTCATCCGGAAATGGTTTAAAATTCTTACATCCTGTCGATGATTTCTTTGCCGTCTTACTTTATCCTGCACCACAGAACCTTGTTGATTAAACATGCGATTTACTTTCGACACCGTGGTGTACGATATTAAGTGATCAGGGTGCCTCCGATTGAATTCTTGTGCGGTCTCTCGACAGTTTCGCACACCATCTCCTACTAGTCTCACTATTTCTACTTTTTCTGCTAAACTTAAACGCATGTCTTAGTCTGTACTGCTATAGTCTATAGTCTATACTATATAGTCTATACTGCATAAGTTTAATTAATCTTAACAATGTGACAGTGACATATCAACAATTTCGATACGTTACTTAAAAATAATATTGTTTTGTTTTAATGGCCATCTGACTTTTTAAATATTTAAACTCTTTGCCGCTAACTTGAAGGGATAATTTGTTTCTTCAGCTAATAGATGGCGCTCCGTCCCATATTACTGCATCTGCGATAAGATGGCTCAATGAAATTCTCAAAATAAATAAATTGTGCGCAATGAAAATTTTGTAGTATGGCCTCCTAGGTCTGGATTTCTGGATTTTTTTCTGGGTTCTATCAAAAATAAAGTTTAACCCATCCTCGAATATTGGAAGAATTGAAAATGAAGTTATCTGAGAACTTAAATCGACTATTACGTTGATATAAACCCGTTGTTTATCCAGTGGCGTCGTAAGTATGTAATTAAAAAAAATAATAATAAAAATAAAAATGTTTCATTTTAATGATACACCCTGTATTAATATTTATTAAAATTAGAACTTAAGTATCTTGGGTAAGGAGGATTCCAAATAATTTAACAGATTTGAAATAAATTTTGTCCTAAAGGTAGTTTACTCTTGAATCGAAAAATATCAAACCCCCTTAAAACGTACGTCTATGAGGTATCGCATTTCTTATCCTGGGCAAAATGTGCGCCTTATAGCCATACAGCCTCCTGCCAAAAATAAAAAAGATCGCTCAACAAACAACCAAGAAATTGGCTTGTATCCATCTTAAGTGGGACACCCTGTATATATATATATATATATATATATATATATATATATATATTTTTTGAAAGGTATTTCACATTTGCAGATACCACTGAGGGTAATTTCAAAATTATCAGATTCTAAACTACGTAAAGCTAGATTTGCTAGTAAATGTTGGTGATTATTAGTTGTCAAAAATTTGGTTTTTATATTTTCATTATTTATTACATATTCAATAAGAGCACAAAGATGATAGTAAATAATTTGTATCTCATTAGTTGATATACAAAGACCCCCTCTCTGCAGGGAATTAAAAAACATCTGCAGTTTGTTTGCGTTTTCCTAAAACAATTAAATATTGACAATCGGTACATTTTACTTATTTTAAAGCTGATCGAGCCACATAACCGCAGATGTATTCTTGTACAGATTTGTAATAGTTTTTATACGTTTAAAGGTAATCCGTTTGAAGAATAAAAAATAACTCGGTGTCTTGGCAATTTGTTAAATTATCCTTAACATTTACATGCAAATTATTTTTAAAATAATTTAAGTTATGGCTTTCATCACAAGATTTAAATAAATTTTGTAGCCTAATCTTTTTCTCTGATTCTAAAACTTGACAGTAAGAAATATTATAGTTACAACCGGACAAATTCCTATACCTTGCAAAGCGCTTTTCCAGATTATCTGTTTGGAATTTTCCCGCCAAGATGTATTTTAAATTGAACTTACTAAAAGAATATTTTACAATATTAATTAAATTTTGTGTCCTTTGCTTAAAAGCATTATAAGTATCGTTTGTTGAACGTACATTATTTATATCGTTATGCCAAGCTTCTAGCCACAAAATAATTTTTTCTAAAAACTTAATTTTTGGATCATTTTCTGAAAATATTGGTGTACAGAAATCATTTCTTTTTACAACACCTTTTGTCTGTTTTTTGACATTTACAATGCTGCACCAGTTTTTAATAATTTGAAGAGAATCAGCTGTTTCCTCACAGGATTTATCCGACTTTAGTGCTGCTATAGTAGAATCATGAAAAAGATTTTCAGGTAAAATGACATTCTGTCTCTCTAAATTATTTGGATATAAAGTTTTATTATTAAGCCGATAGGCTTTTTAGTTTTAGATTTTAACTCCTGATTATAAAATTTTTAATTTTGTCAAAAGACGCTTTTTTATTTAATTCTAATTATTATTGTTATTATTATTATATTTTTAAAAATGTGCACAAAGTCATGACAATTTTTTTTCTGTTACATATTGGGGATTATCTATATATAAATCTTTGAGTGAAAGCAATTTTAACATTTTTTAACATTTTTTGATTTATTTTATTATTATCAGTTGCAATGTTTAACATTTTAAAACCTGTATCTTGCACATCTTTGAGTGAAAGCAATTTTAACATTTTTGATTTATTTTATTATTATCAGTTGCAATGTTAAACATTTTAAAACCTGTATCTTGCACATCTTTGAGTGAAAGCAATTTTAACATTTTTTGATTTATTTTATTATTATCAGTTGCAATGTTTAACATTTTAAAACCTGTATCTTGCACATCTTTGAGTGAAAGCAATTTTAACATTTTTTGATTTATTTTATTATTATCAGTTGCAATGTTAAACATTTTAAAACCTGTATCTTGCACATCTTTGAGTGAAAGCAATTTTAACATTTTTTGATTTATTTTATTATTATCAGTTGCAATGTTTAACATTTTAAAACCTGTATCTTGCACATCTTTGAGTGAAAGCAATTTTAACATTTTTGATTTATTTTATTATTATCAGTTGCAATGTTTAACATTTTAAAACCTGTATCTTGCACATCTTTGAGTGAAAGCAATTTTAACATTTTTTGATTTATTTTATTATTATCAGTTGCAATGTTTAACATTTTAAAACCTGTATCTTGCACATCTTTGAGTGAAAGCAATTTTAACATTATTTGATTTATTTTATTATTATCAGTTGCAATGTTTAACATTTTAAAACCTGTATCTTGCACATCTTTGAGTGAAAGCAATTTTAACATTTTTTGATTTATTTTATTATTATCAGTTGCAATGTTTAACATTTTAAAACCTGTATCTTGCACATCTTTGAGTGAAAGCAATTTTAACATTTTTTGATTTTTTTATTATTATCAGTTGCAATGTTAAACATTTTAAAACCTGTATCTTGCACATATTTAACAATTTCCAGTGCTTTTTCATAAAGTTGAATACCTGTCATTTTATTCACTGGAATTAAACGTACCACTGATTTCATATTAGAAAAAGGAGAAGAGATCATAAATGTTTGAACAGTTTTTGCAAGCTGACTAGTATTATTTTCTGCATAACCTGATATATTTTTAAATTTGTACTGAACCTACTTTTAAGGTAAATTTCATCTACCAAAAGACATACGACTTTTTCTCTTTCATTTAGTGTCAAATAAATTTAAGAGAGATAATTACTTTGGTAAAAATTATTTTCTGGAGCAACCCTTAAATCAGCTGAAACTTGTTGTAATGTCGTTTAGAAGTTAGTGTAAAAAATCCTGTATACGCTCATAAGTAGAAGGTGACTGACAAAAAACTATTAGTGCAAATAATATAGTGGATATGCTATACCTTTTTCTTTTATTCTCTACTAACAAAAGCTGATCTGATATTAAATTTGGCGTGTTTTTGTACTCACAAAAATTGTAATAGCTTACATTACATAACAATTATCATAAGTTTTTTGATTAAAAAAATTGGCATTTACTGAAATATGGCTCGAAATATTGTATCTAGCTAATAAATTTTCCAACTGAGACCATCTAGTAATTTTACCATTATTTGGTAGAATCCAGTTAAGATCATTGTAGGAAATCTTAAAGTTACCTGTGTAAACCGAAACTATTAAGTCCTGACTAACACTAACACTTGACACTATTTTCACATTTTCTCCGAAAGCATCATCGGGACAGTCAATATTTAATACATAAAAATACACCATATTACGCGAAACTTTACCGTTCCACTTATTAATGAAACTTTTTATTAAATCTTTTGGAAAAGAATAGGTTGTCTGCATCGCCTCAGTTTTTAGAGTGCTTCTGTAATTTGACTTACAAGCAGGAACTCAACAATTTCTTGGCATCTATAACAAAATATAACAATTGTGCTTAAAATATCAGCAAATGCAGAAATTTTATTTATTTTGTGTTCTTATACAAACTTTATTTATTAGTTATCACTATAAGGGGTAATATATTTAACATAAACGTTTTTTCTAATTTATTTTAAAATATTTCTGGCTTACCTTGATTAGCCCTACAACCACCGTCGATAAAGGGACATAATTGCACAAACTTTCCGGTAAAATGTAACCAAAAATTGGTTTAAACACTAAACAGTATGAACTTTACTTGAACACCACAAATAAACTGCACGAAAGACTACTTAGAAATACTGGGACAAACCATCTGGACTCTTAAAAATTAGCTAAAAAATAGAAAGTTTGCAACCATCATACGCAGCGTTGCCGATATTTCTTATTTCGTGGCTTTCTCGTATAGAAGGCTGTGGATATATCCTAAAGGGTAATTATGAGCAGTAACATTTGCTCAGTGTAAACCAATGTGATGGTTGTGGAGCCCACTGAAACGCCACTAGACCCAATAATCTTAATCTGGGTAGAGCTTTATCACATTAACACGTAGTTAGGAAATATCCTGTATAATTTACACATTTTTGCGTTTTTTTAAGCACCCCTATAAAGTTTATACAGGGTGTTTCAAAAAACATAGATCATCGCTTGTGCGGTAATTTTTACTAAAAAATAATAAAAAAAGTCCTATGCACATGGGTCCGGAAATGCATGGTTTCCGATATCCAGAGAGTGAAAGTTTCAATTTTTTTTTCAAATGACTTAAAAACCTCTTAATCAATTTTAATGAAACTTGGAACTTTAAAGTGTATTAATCAAGTGCATAGTTTTAAGTAAAAATCTCCTTACACCTGCGGCAGTGGCGTGCAGCAAGTTCCTCAACTTCAGTTTGTCCTAAGTTTGGATCTTTAACTGCATTACATGTCCCTATATCTTGATAGAAACCAATATATGCAGGCGGAATGTACTTAACTAATTCGAAAAGGTTTGCTATTTTTTTGTTATTTAAAGGAATTGGTTGATTATAGTTACTTCCATAAGGGATATCGATTCTCGAGAAAATTGCGGACAACCAAGACATTATGGGGTGGTGCTCCATCTTGCTGCCAGATTATGTCATTATACTGACGAATAGGCAAATTTTCCAAATAAATTTCCATCTCGTTCTTAAGAAACTCTAAATATCTTTTACCATTTAAAGAAAATTCGTAAAAAATAGGACCTATAATTTAAGTGTTGAGAATGCCGCACCAGACATGAACTGCTCTTCGGCCTTGAAATTTCATTTCACATATTCCGCGGAGGTTTTCTAATGCCCATAAATGACTATTTCGCCTGTTAACTATCCCAGCCGTGGTAAAAGTAGCTTCATCGCTCCATAATATCTTTTGAAAAAATCGTTATCCCTTAATTTTTTTGAAGCATGTCTCTGCAGAAGCTTTGCCTAATAACTTTTTGTTCCCCCGTCAACTTCTGAACAGGTAAAATTTTGTATGGATGATCTGTGATGATATCCATATTTACGAAAGGTAATACTAATTTTCTTTTAGACCTATTAAAATATTTACTGGCATCTTCAGTTGAAAAAGAAGGATTCTCTACAAACACACATTTAAATTAATTTTACAAAATTTCCTAATTAGTCATTTACCTTGAAAATATAATAAAATCTCTAATTCTTCGTCCTCATCTATATTCACTAATCTTTTTTCCTTTGCAAATTTTTGTGAACCCTAAAATGTCTTTCTATGATATAGAAAGTGCCTCTTGACAGTACCGGCATACCTGGGTGAAAAACTCGATAATCGACTTGTGCTTCACTTGCATTTTTATTACTCTTATAAAATAAATAAATTATTTCCCTCTTTTCCTCGTCAGTATAACCCATTTTGCGACTTGATATTATCAAAATTTAAAAACGAATTGACAACTAAATGTTATGTCTCATGCCACCGAAAATGTAATTTTTTGATAACTTTGTTTTCTAATGGTTACTGTGATTTATTTCATATAGTAAATTAGTAATATTTTGATTTTTTAATAGCCAATTTTTTAACAATAGATGAATGAATTATAGGCAACATATATATTTTCAAAAAGAGAATTTTAGGCGCTATCCAATAAACACATAATATATAGGGCGTTTCATTAACCCTTAACTAGGCGCATTAAAAAAGTCACCCAATTAGGCGCATGGGGTCTTGAGTGACCCCAAAAAACACTGGGAAAGGAGAATCAAAAAGAAATAAAACTTCATGTATTTTATAGTAATTAACAAAGTTCTTTAATATAATTAAGTTTAAAACAAAAACATATCTGGAACATTATACCTAATATAAAAAAAAATAAAAAATTTAACCCCTCTTTAAACTAATTTTTTTTGCACGGTTCTCGTTCAACTTAAAAAAATAACTAATCAGTCTCATCAGCGGATTCTTCTGTTCTGCATCCGACGCAGTAAACCCTTGAGTGTTGCTGACAAATAAATTTTTGACACTTGCAGCATTTTGTTGGCACTTTTTGTCGTGTTTTCTAAGACATGATGAACAGCGCCCGCGCTTAGCGGTCGATTGTTGGACCGTCTCGTCAACATCATGAACTTCACGGAGCCGTTTCTTTGTTGTTACTGGTACAGCACGTAGTTGTATGCGACGTTTTTGGTGATCTTCCACGAGTGCTGCGGCTAATTTCTTTAAAAAAATCCTTCTTGTATGTGTGATACTTTTATCAGTATTCGCTTTGTGAATGACAAATGCGTTGATGCCAGATATGTTTAGAAGATGAAAAAATAAAGCCAGTGGCCATCTTTTTGTTCTTCTTCCAACATTATAATTGCTGCAAAGTTGGTCATTACAATCCACACCACCTTTGGTACTATTGTAATAAGTTATTATTTCTGGTTTCTGAGCTCTGGCTGTTGTTTCGTCAATGGCGTTATCATTGTGCATAGTGGAAAGTAAAACAACAGCTTTATTTGGCTTAGGAACATATGAGACTATAGTCATTTGATTCTGAAATCCGAAAACTGAACTATATAGTGGTCTATTTCTATTGGGCAAAAATTCAGTTGGGATGTCAGGCTTCCTTTTATTCAATGTACCAACAAGAGTCAATTTGTATTCAGGCGTTAGCAACTCTTTTGCCAGTTTTGTACTTGTGTACCAATTGTCAGTTGTTATGTTTCGACCGCTGCGTTTTATTGGTTCGACTAGACGTTTTACAATCTCATCTGGAGAATTAGATATTTGATATTCTCCATCTGGTTGTTTTCCACAATAAACTTCAAACTTGCACAAGTAATATGTTTTCGAGTCGACCATGGCTTGGACTTTTATTCCGTACTTGTTGGGTTTATTAGGCATGTAAACCTTCCCTCTAAAGCGACCACGAAACCCAACCAACTGTTCATCGATAGTTACATTCTCGCCGGGACAATAAGCAGCTAAAAACTTATTCTCTATTATTTGACACAAATATCGTATCGCTGCCATATTATCAATTTTTAATCTTTCCTCTCGATCTGACGTATTATCAAACCGCAGACATCTCAACAAAAATAGAAAACGTTTATAAGGCATTGTTTGTTTAAACATTTCTACACCTGATCCATCTTGTGCCCATAAATCAATAAAATTCAAGTGCGACCCTTTTAGGACTCCAGCCATAATCAGTAAGCCCAAAAATGCATTCATTTCCGTATCATCAGTAGGAAGTGCATCACGATCTCTTCCGAACTTTTCTTTTATTTTATCAATATATAAATTGGTATTTGTGACCAAAAGTTCAATAACATCAGTGTCGAAGAACAATTTGAAGCATTCAAGGGAGATTGGGCGTTTCTTGCATACTGATTGACTCCCGGTAAATGAACAATAATATTTTGTGCTCGTGTCCTTACTGCGTTTGATGGTGGTACTTTAGTCCATTTCACTTTCGGTACATTTCTCTGAGTATGTCGAGATAAAAATAGTTACCTCCCGATGGTTCGGGGATGCCTTGGATATCTTCGGACCCTTCAATTTCGCTTTCTGAATCATGAGCACTATCAATAGCGGTATCGTTTACCGTTTCGTCTTCCGAATCCGAACCAGCAACATCTTGCTCTTCATCGGACACTTCCTCCGGCCATTGCAATATTTGTCTTTCGTTAGACATTTCAAATCGGTAAAAAAACACTAAAAAAGGAAAAGAATCAGAATAAACTCAAAAATACATAAAACAATTATATAATATAAACATACACACATACTAAAAAAAAACTAAACATTATATAAATATAGACTAAAAGAAAACACAAAAGTAAACACTTACCTCCGCCAAAAAATGTAACGTAACTGGTCGCATGGGGTCAGCGCTCTAGAGAGCAGCGATACGTGCGAACGCGTTGATGGTCTGGACGCGACTAATTTGCGTACCCCGCGGGGAGTCAGGAAGCTAGAAAGAGCATGAGCGCGTTCTAAACACTATAAAACCTGTTTTTTAAATTTCAAGTGGTCCTGACCCCATGCGCCTAATTAAGGGTTAAAAAAAGTATACAATAAGCCAAAAAGTTCACCGGTGATGCTCAATTGTTTCTCTAAGTAGCAAATTCGGACGGTCTGGATGATACCCTACAATTTTTATCTATTTTTTTCTATCTGGAATCATAAGGTCGCTAAAAGCTGTCAAAATTTGAGGAAACACCCTGTACATCTTATTAAAATCCTCTTAAAAAAATTAAAATGACTGACTTGGTTAAACTTTAGTTTTGCTTTGTCATCGAAAACATTTTTTCTAACGATCTGACTTTGTAAATCTTTAAAAGATTAAATATCGTCTTTCTTAATAACATTCACTACAAATGGATTTGTTATTTTTGCTTTTTGTACAGATTGATACCAGTCGTTCGGATCATACACCTGTTTCATACCTTTTTTGTACCTTTCAACTATAGCGAAATCTCGATCACAAGAAAGGTGAGTACGACCTACAACAGCTACCAGTTGTTGCCACAAAGAGATAATAGACCAATTCTTGCTGTGGCTGCTACAGTTGTCAGTATAAATAATCAGTATTTTATCACCTTTAAGCAAGTTTTCCCAAAAATGTTTAAAAAATGTACTTGCAATTTTGTCACTACTTCTCTTGGCAACATTTTTGGACCACATAAACATGTAACCCTGACCTGTTAAACAATCATGAATATCCAGATTGTACACTTAGGCTTTTCTTAAGTAAAAAGCTGGTCCGACTGTTAAATTGGGGGCAGGCTAAGTCTGCTGTAAGTCAAATACAATAACGTACGCATCTTCGTTAATTTTTGCATTTTCAATTTCTGTTTGTAGACTCTGTTGCATAGCTTCGGCATTTAATATTTAGCATATTGCGTCTTTTGCAGGTATTACTTTTTGGTCGCTTAAACCCAATGTTTTATTCTGCACAAAAGATACGCCTATACTTATCTTTAGATATAGGTATCAGATCTCGCTTCTTGCACCAGTCGATATAGTAAGTAATCTTTATAAAGTTTTGATATATTTAAAAGGGTGTATAAAAACCTTTCCCCCATTTTTTTTACTATATTAACTAGTGTATTTAGGAATGGCATCTATATGATTTCTAGAAGATTGTAAACGTTCATCGGGGGTCCTGTTTGGTCGATTTTTATGAACACCTCGTTTGTCGTTTTCAGGTGTTGTTAACCCATTTGTTGAAATTTTTTTATATAGTAATTCGACCCTTCTTTGCTGTGCTAAAGGCTGTAAACAGACAAGAATTCTGTTTTTGCACACCTTAACATTTTCTCCATTAACTTTGACTAAATATTCTAATGAAATGTTTCTAGAAGAATACTGTTTTTTTTTTTTTTTATCTTTGGACAAACCACGAAGGCTAAAAGCCTAAATACTAACGTACCGTGGGTGTCTTAAGCGATGTAAGAGGGAGTTTGTTGACACGGGACTTAAATACTTGAAGATTTGGGGGACAGGAAAGACCTCCGCGGGTAGCAGGTTCCACAACCTACAAACTCTAGGGACAAAAGAACGAACAAAGTGGGAAGTTCGGGGCCTGTCCAGTTGGACCGTATAGGGATGCATACGCGCGGAACCACGGGTGGCTTGATGGCTTTGGATGGATTTGGGTATGATCGCTTTTTAGCGAGTGTTTTTATGCATCCTGCTCCCCAGGGACTTAAAGTAAATTTATATGCAATAAAAGCTAAATTAAAATATTTATTTTCAAAAATTTTATTAGTTAAATATGCCAAACCTGAAAGGCATGGACCTATAAAATAATAATATGCTAATGCAATCGAAATGTAACGTGTTTAGAATAATGCCAACTATAAAAAACAACTTAATTTTTATACTGTTTAAGGCTAGCTGATCTTTTTAAACATTGCCTGACGACCACATATTTTAGATGGAACGAGAAGAACTATGAAAAAAATGAAGTTGTAGCAATGGGAAGCCCACTAAGCCCTTTGTGAAAAAGTTTGAACAGCAAGCTTTTAGTAATGCCCGCTATAAACCCAAGGTATGGTTCCAGTATGTCGATAGTACCTTTGTAATTTGGAACCATGGATCGAAAAAACTTCAAGAATTCCTAAACCACATAAACAGTATACATGCAAATAACCAATTCACAATGAAAATTAAAGAAAATACCAAAATAGCCTTTTTAAATGTTTTACTAACAAAAAGTGGCAAACGGCTCGGAAACATAAAGTCTGCAGAAAACCGACTCATACCAATAGATATTTACACAGAGCCTCTAACCACCATCCTTGCCAGAAGTTCGGTATTATCATTACAGAACGGGCAACTGGTGCAATGGACTTGGAATTAACCAACTTAAAAAACGCGCTAATGGCCAAAGCAATGCATCCCAAAGAAAATCGCAGAACCAAGGAGCAAAGTCCACCAAGAGCAAGAGCGTTCTTACCATACATTCTGAGGGTAAAGGACAAAATAGGTCACCTACTAGATAAGGTTAATATTAAAACTATATACAAATCTACAAGAAAAGTAAAAGAGTGTTTAAGATTAGCCAAGGACAAAAAGGATCCTTTGGCGTTCATAAAACCCGTAAAATTTCAGATTCTTTTTTCTTCTTTGTTTCAACAGAAACAGTTTCATTTCTAAGGCACTTACTGTAGTCTACTGCTTCACAGTTCTAAGGGATATGTCCACATTTTCCAAATCCATTAATTATGGTTTCAGGAGCTATTGCATTTAAGGCTTTTTGGAATATAAGAGGAAAAGTGGTTTTGCTTACAATTTGGTTGTTAGTTTCAAATTTCCAACGATGGGCGGCATTTTTCCAGTGAGTTTTAAGCGGTCCAAAGATGGTGACATCGCAAGGCTGTATAATGTGATTATCGTTTGGGTATAAGGCTACCAAAGTAATATTGTTTCACGAACAGAATTCATGTAAATGCATTGTTAGGTGGGATTTGTGACCATCTAAAAATATTATAACTGGCAATTTTTCTTTGGTTTTAATAGGCTACTTAAAAAAGCAGTTAGCTAAATACTCAAAGAAAGCCTTTCCTGTCATCCCACCGGATTCGGTATTTCCAATTCACCAATTGTCTGGAACATTTAAAGTAACATGACCAGGAATTCGCGTATATGGAAAAATAACAAATGGAGGCAGTAGTAACCTATCAGCTTTTATATTTAATAAAACAGTTATTTTTTATCAGCTCCTTTTTCAACACCATAAATATTTTTCTTTCCACGTGGACCAATGTCTTTAGCCGATTTTGGGCAAAGGTGGAAGGCGGATTCGTTCAAGTTAAAGATTCTTTGTGAATCTGATAATACTTCAAATAAATCGTCGGTTTTTAAATTATCTTCAAGTTCTTTAAACCAGCTTTTTAGCGGTGCTTCAATAGAAGCTCTAACATTTGCGAAAGTCTTTGATATTCGCTGACTCAGGGTGCCGCTTTAAAAACAGCTGTATCTATTGTTTTCCGGTTTATTGTCATTAAATGGGGTATTACGGTTAGAGTTAACTATAACTCTTTGAACAGTAAAAGTGACTTCATCCTTTTCGGTGAAAAACCTCTTTTGGCAAATTCTTTTATCCATTCCCCTAGGTTTTCTTCTTCCTTTTGGTTAATACAGTTTATGGCCCCATTTTTCTTTCCACTGCTGTTTTTCCAAAAATTTTATATTTTAGGGTCATTCTGGGTACCCCAAACTATTTACTTGCAGTTAGAAAAGACATTCCATTCTTGCATGCTTCAATAAGGGCCAACATGAAGCTTGCTGAATATTTAAAAAACGCCTTTTTCATGGTTTTACTGTTGTCCATGTTAATCAAATTTCTGGAACCAATAATTGTCACTGTAAGACCCTGTGGTTGTCATTGTTACAATTAGGGTGACAATTATTGAAATGCTTTAAGTAAACTTATAAATTTCTACTTTTGGGTGCCGGAAAAATTTTAAGGAACTTTGTTTGAGCATATATTGTTGTCTGTATTTAATGGCCATTTAGTTCCAGTAATTGTTACAGAGTGACAACTACTAATGAATATTGGTTGTTATAAAACAGTTATTGTCACCAAAATATTTTACTTAACATTTGTACTTTAACTACATTAAATTAACATTATTAAAGTACTTATTCAATATATATTTACTCACTATAAAAATACTTTTTTTTATTATTAAACATAAAAGCAAAATTAAATTTTTTAAATAACCACTTACCTTAACAAGTTTCACAAGCAACGTCGAACGTGGTGCCAATTACATGACACCATTTTGTTTTTATTGAATATTGTGACTGTACTGAAGTCTGTGATAAAACACTATTTACAACTGCAAGTAATGCATTTGTACGCTATTAGATGGTGCTAGGTTACAAAATAAAAGGATTGTTTTCCTATTTTTTACGGAAAACTACAAGTTATGACAATTAATGGGGTGATGATAATTTGTTGGTGCCACTACCCTACATAGTTATTTAGAAAAAGTTAAGCTTATTATTCATAGCGGTAGAGGTTGCGCTTAACGCAGAGAAAGTAATAATTAAAGTCAGTACCTAAAATTTTAATAAAAATTAAATATAGGGTCAAGTGGTGCAAAAACGAGACGATTTTTAAATCTTTTAATTTTTTGTCAACAAAAAAACGGACTTTAAGGCTTTGTTATATGGCCCTGTATATAGAACGCCATGTAGTATACCTCACGTTAAAAAAAAGTTCATAATATTCATAATGAAGGGCGTTTTTTTAAAAAACCGTGTCTCGTTTTTAACCACTATTTAGGCTAAAAATGAGACAGTGAGAGGTTAAAAACAAGACACTGTATTTTCTGTGCTTTTAGTCATTTTACATCAGTATGGCAAAATATGAGACCCTGGGGAATAAAAACGAGACACACTGCAAGGGTTTTAAAGCGTTTAGTAAGTCAAATAACATAGTTAGGTTTTAAATTGTGACAACGTTCTTAAAGAAAACTCACATAATTAAATACAAAACTATGTTTATTAAACTAAAAAGAAAACAAATCCAAAAACAAGTTAAATAAACCATACCTAATTCAAAAAAGGGGTAAAACAAGATTTTCAATAGGATTTTAAGAGCTAAAGTAGAAAACTTATTACCTATTTTAACGTATTTTGTACTACATATTATTGAACGACGTACTTTTCAAAGTCGATAGGAAACCAATATTGCTGAGAGATACGACAGGTCTTACTTTCTATTTCTGGCTGGGGAAGTTTCATTTCTATGTCACTTTTGTCGATGAAGTACTTTTCCTCAATGGCCGGAAAAATAAATTTAAATCCTTTGCGCCTCAGATATTTTACTTCTACATCGCTCTCAAAAACTTTAAGGATTTGTGCCACGTAGTAAACTTGCGTCTTTTTAGTATTAAATTTAGTTAGGATAAAATCATTTTCCCTAAGTTCATATGCTTCCGTAATTTCATGGTTTGTTTCTCTGTTTTCTGATTGGTTGTCATCACATTCATCTTCAATAATATCTTCTAGAGTCAAACCCTCTACATCGCTTTCATCTTGATAAACTGGCTGTTCGTTAATGCTGCTTTCACTGTCACTCTCAACTACTGTTTTACTCGCCTTTTGCTTCTTTTTTGATTTTGTAGATTTCACACCTTTATGACTTTTCTTATTTTGTTCTTTCTCCTGTATTTCCTTTAAATATTCTTCTGTTGTTAGAACTTTTGCCATAGAGTCTATTTTTCTTCTTCTTGCTGTTATGTTTGGGGTTCTTCGAATTTTCTCCAGAAGTAACGATTCAAAGGAGCTAGATGGCTTGGAAGCAGCACTGTTAGATTGATCTGGAACAGATTCAATAAACTGTTCGGTCTGGGGTAGTGGAGTTTCTTCATTGCAATCTTCGAAAATATCAAGCGGATTTTCAAACACCCCATGTTCTTTATATCTAAGTAGCTTTGCAGGATCTAAGCGATCTTCTGGATATCTATTCTTATCGCATGGAAATATTCCAACCTTTTCAAACGAAGATTTAATAATTTCTGCAGATAAACCTTCATTCCAAATGCTGCAAATCAAATCACTAAATTCACTTCTAGAGGGTTTTCTCTGATTAAGTCTTTGCCAGTTAATCAAAGCTTCATTCCATTTAAATTTCAATGGACCAAAGCAACATCTGTCAAGCGGTTGCAGCAAGTCAGTTGTATGAGCGGGGAGTTTCAATAAAGTTATATTTTCTTGCACAGCCATTTCTATCGTCGATTTATCCAAATGGGTAACATGTCCATCCAGTATGACAAGAAGTGGGCGTTCACGAACCTGTGCACAAAACTTTTGGAACCACTCTTGAAAAATCTGACAAGTCATCCATCCCTTATCTGAGGCTGCATAACATGTATTCGGCAAATCGGTCTTACCTAAAAAACATATTTTTATTAATGCTAACCATATTTTAAGTAACAAAAGGCTAACATCTTACCTTTCCAACTGCTCCATAAATTTTGCCCTTGGAAAATTATTAGAGGAGGTAACAAAGTACCACTTGCTGAAATGCAAGCCATTACGGTGGTATTTTCCTTTCCTGACCCCTCTACGTTCCGGTGAACTTTCTGACCAATACCAGCAACGCCTTTTATTCTGGTTGGGTCGGAAGAAAAACTGGTCTCGTCTAAATTCCAAATGTGTCCAGGCTTGTCTTGCAATTTCAAATCAGATATGCAAGTATTCAGGCGATCGTAAAAGCCGAAGATGATGAATGGATCACTTGTAGCTGTCCTTCTGCATCTTTCCAGTTGCTCAAGCTTTTTTGACTTAGTCTATTGCGCTTACAAAAATTTTTAAACCAATCTTTCCCGGGCTTTCCTTCCTTAAACTGGGTAGTAAGGTGGTTTTCTTGTACATAGGTTTGAACTATTGCTTGTATCTCTGGTTTAGTGAGAGCAAACCCCATTTTGCCATAATTTTTATCTTATCACTTAAGTCTACTTCCATTTCTTTGGTTAGAGAAGTTTTTCTTCCCTGTTTACCAAGTGAACGAGTACGTCTTCTCGAAAGAGCAGATTTGTCAATTTTAAACTGTTTAGCTGCATTTCTAAGAGATAAAGTGCCATTATCTATTAGTTTTAGGGCTGTTTCCATGTCCTTTTCATCGTAGGGGCGCTTTTTGGGGACGTAAACCTTCGGCATTATTATCAAAGGTATAAAAGCTGTCTTGTTTTTTAACTGGCACGTGTCTCGTTTTTAAACTTTGTGGTGTCTCGTTTTTGCACCTGTTATTCACGACGTCCGTGCTTGCCAACAAATAAAAATAGACTAAATTCGATATGGAATATCATAGCCGCATCTGTTACCTTGAAAACGCGATACTTGCCGAGTCTCTACGATCACGTACAGCGGCGCAACAGGAAAAGTTTGTAAATACAATTTAAAAGATTTTTTAAGCAAAATGCACAGTCAGATGCGATAGTTTTTTTCTCGATGTTTGTGTTTACGTTTATTTATTATTCATTACATATTTCAATTGTATATATGTGGAAGTAATTTGTAACGTATTTTTACAATGTTATTGTTTTTTTGCATTGGGAAAAATTGAATGTCTTGTTTTTGACCGAAATTTCGGCTGTCTCATTTTTGCACCACTTGACCCTAACACATTTTAACCTCAGGGAAATAATTGACACGCCAGTTGAGTCACACATGTCGTAGGCTAGAGTCTGCGGTAGAGGTCCTCAGAAAATTAATAATTATTAAGTACTTTACAATAAAATTATTGTTTTATGCCAACTTCTAAATATTTTAATAGAAAAATAACAAAAAAATACATCACAAAAATGTCTATAATATAATACCTTACATAAGAGATTCTCTTTTGACTGCTACTACGAATGGAGATTTGGCCTGCTTGGGCTTGACGGCGCCAACAGGCTGCTATCCTGCTAAAGAGGACTACAATGATGTCGTAGATACCCTTAAAAAATAAAAAAATCAAACTTCTGCAATTGCGTCTCACTAAATCTATAAGAGGAAAAACAACTTTAAAACGACGAGCCCCACGCGTTAAGCAGAGGCCAATGCTTCAGAGCAGAGTTTACCCGTCATGGATAAAGCGGGTAGGCGTTGTTATTTTACTGATAAAATAACAACCGAATATTTGCCAGGTCAAATAGCCATACGCGGATTTTAAGCACCTATAAAAAGCATTTACGGACGTGCCGAAGGCAACGACATGGTTGCTGGGTGTTGCGCGGGTGTTTTCACGAGAGGGAAACTAACCAAAATTGACCCTATTAAACGTGACAAGGTACGCCATCGGGCTCGCACCAGGGCGCATTTTTCCGTTTCCTATATGGTTTGCGCTACATGGTGCTTTAATCGCATGGAAATTGCTAAATCGTAGAGGAGAAGGTGGTAATATGGAACCCTATTTTGTTTTTCTCTTATATTTTTTTGTTTTTTGTACTATAAACAAAAATTAAACATTAATTGGTTGTTTGATAAATAATTTATAATAATTAATATAAAAACTAACATTTATTATATAGGTTCTTAAAAAATACAAAATTCTCAAAAGCGTACAATTTTTCCTCGGCGAAAAATATGCTGATAATATGGACCCCCGAAAATAAATCCATATAATTATCAAAAATAAAATGTATCTCATTATACTAGGCTAATAAAACACAAAAAATAGTATTTTGTTGAATAAAAAATAAAACATAGATAAATTTATCGGCAAAAATCGCAAATGTAATGATCTTCTTCGCAGTCTGCGCAGTCACAGTGGGACCACATTTCGCACATAATGCACTGCACCCATAGTTCACCTTTTGTATCCTCGGAAAATTTCCCATCACAAAAAATACAAACAGCATCATTATTTGAATTGGGTTGTTTTCCAAAATGGATTTCTGGGTCACTAGATGAATGGGTAACGACGCTGATGTCATCCCCTTCCTCAGATGAGTCTGATTCTTCTTTCCTTTTTGATATACGCTTTGTAGGTCTTTTTTTGTTCAAAGCTTTTTTGTCGGCCCAACTTTACCACGGGAAGTACTAGGTGTGGGATTCTGCTCTTGGTTAAGACAAGAATTTATTGATTTTACTGTTCTTTTCTTAGCAGATTCCTCTAATTCACTTTTGTAAGGCGAACTGGTAATCACTGCAGCAGAAGAAGCTTTTCGCCCTCTGTTGGACATTTTTCTTTTGGTTGCGGAACTGGAGTAATATCAACAGGCAAAATTATTTGTGCTGATAAGTTTAAACCAGCAGGAGAAGCAAGATTCTCATTTTCAATAGAGGCATCAGTTAGTGCCTCGCCTTGGTGTTCAGCTGCAATAAAATCGGCATCTGTGAAGATTTGTCGATTGCAAGGAAATAGTCCGGTCTTGGAAAAACCATTAATTGCTATTGAACCAGTTTGGCATTGAACATACGCTTGGTTAAACAGTTCCGCAATATCGTAAGGTCCAAGCGGCCGCTGAACATGACGCATCCAAACCCGAACAGCTTCACTGTAATGGGTTTTTAGTGCCCCCATAAATGTTTTGTCTAAGGGCTGGAGTTTGTGTGTAGTATGTGGTGGTAGACTTACTATGGTTACATGATTCTGCCGGGCTAGATCTATAATTTCAATGTTTCGTGTATGCGAATAGTGCCCATCTAGGATTAACAACACTGGAGACTCTACAGAAGGCTTAACATGATCTATAAAATGTAAAAACCAGTCACGAAATAAGTTGCTTTGGACCCAACCTGAGGGATGGCATCTTCCAATTGAGCCAAGTGGTGCATTTCTCATAAGATTATCCGACATATTTTTGCGGGGGAAAATAAGCATCGGTGGTATAAATGTGCCAGCAGCACTCATGCAACATATGACTGTCATTGTTGACCCTCTTTCAGCTGCAGTTAATGCTCCAATTTGCCTTTTACCTTTCATTCCAATAATTTGAGGAATTTTTGTTTGAACGATTGAGAGACCAGTTTCGTCCACATTAAAAACTCGATTGGCCGTGAACTTATGCTTTTCATATTCGTTTTCTAGAAGATCAAAAAACTTATTAACGGATATCCTATTAAAACCATTAGCTCTTGAAATTGAAGTACCCGTAGGTTTGCGAATAGAAAGCTTGTCCTGGTGTCGACGCAAAAAATGATCTAGCCATGCACGTCCTGCTTCTCCTTTAGCACCAAATGGATGCTTTAGATTATTGCGCTCGGCTAACTGAAAAGCCATTACTTTTACATCTTTACGAGTCAATCCGTGGTATTTGCTTTCCATCAGGAGTAAATATTGAACTAACTGTTCTTCTAGGTAATCTGGCAACACAGGCTTTCTTCCTAACTTTTTTCGACTAATTCCTCAGCAGAAGACTCCGTCCTAGTAACGAAACGTTGTAATGTTGTTTTGGGCACATTAAAATGCGTAGCAGCCTTTTTGAGTCCCATTGTTTTTTCACGTACGGCAACAATCGCACTAATCATTGCTTGCTTTTCCCAAGTTTTACGACGGGACGCTCCTGGCGAACGACTTTCCTTCGGTGCTTTTAATAGTGTCCGCGGCATACTGGCAAGACTACGACAATAAACTCTTGTTAATTGCATAAATAAAATATGTGCATATAATATGGAACTCCTTGTATTTAATATGGAACCTGGTTCCATAATACCAGCAGCAAGAGAGGTCCATATTAAAAACAACACATGGTTTTAGAAAAATAGGTTAGATATATTTTAAAACTTATTAATATGGTATTTCAATGACAAAACAATAAGAACAAAGCCTTTATTCAACTACTAAAATACCCAGAAATTACTTACCACTAAATAAAATTAATTTTATAGGACAAAACACTTTGCTGTGGTGGCATTGCTAACTTATATTTATTGGCTAATTCATATGCAAACTTTCTGATTTCTTTCGGACAAAAACCATAATATATGTTTGCCGCTCTTACAATATAATTTGCCATAATTTTTCCCTGGTCTTCGGTAAACTCTTTGTTCCAAGCTCTATAAACCATGGAAACAGAATTATTTAAACCCTCACCTGCTGCTTCCTTTTTAATTTTAAATCGTCTTAAAGAAACATGACACAAATCGTACTTCTTTGCCGCTGCACGAATGGATATACCATTTTTTTATTTCGGCGTATGCAGCTTCATAAGTTGCATTATCTTTGGAACCTCTATTAGTTCTTCTAATTTTTGTACGAGGCATTCTGGAAATTAAAAAAAAAAATATATTAAGAAACCAGAATGCCTAAAATCGTTAGCGGGTCGGTTGTAACGTTACAATCGCCCCCTTGACAGTTTGTTACGTTCGCCCCGACCTTACTTTTTAAAAACTTTTTAATTTTTGACAATGAACAACGGTAAATGTAGACAGTTGCTTGTGTTTATATTATCTTCAAATATCTAAACTAACTATATATGCAAGATTAAGTACATACCTGAAACAATAAAGCTATATTTCACTTAGATATCACTCGAAAGTTATTACTAAGGAGTAATAAAAACAATTGCGGTCTTGTACACAATCGAGACTGGCGCCGATATCGCTCACGTACGAATATATGGTAGTCGGCAGTGTTGTCAGTTTACAAAACAAACGCAAGCGCTAATATTGTTTTCGTGGCTTCAGATATTTGAGTTGTTACTTTCGCCGCCTGTTACTTTCGACCCCGGTCTACCCTAAAGGCGGGTTCTCACTTGTCAGTTTGGCTGAAGCAGTCTTACTGATTCAGTGACACTGTGCAACGCTTGTATTCACACGTTTCATGTTTTGCTACATTCAGTATTCAGTGCTCAGTTTACCCTGGTGATTGATTTCGTAGGCATGAAAATGGTTAAAACAAAATTAAAAGCAGCGGTTCGCGAAGTATGTTTGCAATTAGTAAATGAAATACAAAATATTCTGGTGAATCAAAAGAAAAGGAAACGTCGTAGATGGTGGGTCAGGTCCTGGATATTGCGGAGAAACAAATGGGGTGCTAGTGAAATGATATTGAAGGAATTGGCTTTGGAAGATGGTGATACCTATAGAAACCATTTAAGAATGAGCGAAGACAAATTTCTAGAGATTCTACAAAAAGTTGCTCCGAAAATACAAAAAAATCATACCGTCATGAGAGAGGCTTTACCGGCCAAACTAAAACTACAAATAACACTTCGATATTTAGCAACAGGCGATTGTTTTTCCAGCCTTGCTGTACTATACAGAGTTCCAAAAAACAGTATTTCTCAGTTTATTCCACATGTGTGCGACGCAATATATGAAGCTCTGCAAAATTTTATTAAGGTAAGTAGGAAAAACTTTACCTTAGGTTATAATAATTGTTTATTTATTTAACATGAAAAATTACAATAACTACCATTGTATACCAAGTAGTGCTTGAGAAATGATATCTTGACTTTGTTGGGTAGAATTTTCGTCTATGTCTTGTAGAATCCGCGGCTGCAACTTAGTACATGATGCGACGGCATTATCGTTATTTTGACTCCAATGTGATTGAACTGACTCAGATGTGTTATGTGAATCTAGAGGCGAAACTGCGGGAGTACTTGTATATGATGAATTGCTAGGTAGCTGATCTTGATTTTGATGACTATTATTTAATTGATATAACCTCTCCTGCCTCATAACACTCTGAAGACTCTCCTGACAAATAAGAGCCCTATCAAGTGGCATTTTTTTAATTGTACCGCGAGACTTTTACAAAATAAATCAAACTCGTCTTCATCATCGCTCTGGCAAAGTTTGGAAATCTTTTCCAGTTTCATGACACTATTTTCGATTTGTGACATGTTGGATGGACGTTTCATGGCACTTCTTTGTTTTGGTGTTCTAGAAGATTGTGGTGTTCGTATGGAAGCAGTGGTTCGAATGGAAGCCTCGCTTGCGATTTCATCGGTATTCTGGGTATTTCCCTGTTCGATATGTGAATGCGACTGGAGGCTTGAATTAGTATCTTCAGATGCCGCCAGTGATGCTTCAAAATTCTGAAAAAAAAATTATACAGTACCTACTAAATCATTATAAACTACACAAAATAAATTTTAGAAAAAAGTTTTTCATAACAAGCTTTTATTAAACGCACTTAAATGTAAAAAACAAGATATTATCATAGTATTGCTCAGTGGGTTAAAATAATTATAGAAGCAAAAACTCACATTTGAAGTTAATCCGATATGTGGAAGTGGTTTAAAATTAATTTACAAGATTTGTCCCATACACACATATTAACACACACACACACACACACACCATTGGCAAGTTAAATAAAAGCTTGTAAAAATGGTGACAATTACATAAAATCTATTTTTTTTGCAGGTACCAGAAACGGAACAAGAGTGGCAAAGTATCCAACGAGAATTCTATATCCGCTGGAATTTTCCAAACTGTTTGGGAGCGATCGACGGTAAACACGTAATAATACGCTGTCCGCCAAAAACTGGCTCTGAATATTTTAATTACAAACATTCCTTCAGCATTATCTTGATGGCAGTCGTAGATGCAAATTATTGCTTCTCGTACATAGATGTTGGTACCAATGGACGTGTTAATGATGCTAGAGTATTCTCGAAATCGTCTTTCTATGATGCTATGGAACAAAATAGTCTTCATCTAAACAAAATATTATTTGGCTTTTCTCCAGAATAAAATTTAAAAGTTTATTTAATATTTTAAGAAAATTAAAACTTTTATACATTATGAAGAACAATTCTGCTCTTCAATAATATAATAAAAGTTATTATTGCTTTAAAAGAAATAAAATAATGAAACATTCAATATTAAGTTACTTACAAACAACATAGGTTCATTGGCACTCGGTTGAAATCATTTTTATGCATCAAAATAAAATCTTAACAAGACGCCAGACGAGAACTGGGCCAATGTTTGCGTCTCAAAATGTGGTAAATAGTTTACCAAAAATCTGGTAAACAGTTTACCTAAAAAACTTATAAACTTGTTAGAAAACTGAAAAAAATTAAAAATGAAATGTCTGATGGACATTTTAGAGTTTGACACTACTTTTGAAAAAATTAACTGGTAAAAGATACACCTATTAGGTATCTTAACCAGATAAAAAGAATAGTAAAAATGTTTAGCCATATAATAAAGTATTTTATGTTTTATTTGTTTTCTGGGAGATTAAATTTAAACAAAATATTATTTGGCTTTTCTCCAGAATAAAATTTAATCTGGTTAAGATACCTAATAGGTGTATCTTTACCAGTTAATTTTTTCAAAAGTAGTGTCAAACTCTAAAATGTCCATCAGACATTTCATTTTTAATTTTTTTCAGTTTTCTAACAAGTTTATAAGTTTTTAGGTAAACTGTTTACCAGATTTTTGGTAAACTATTTACCACATTTTTGAGACGCAAACATTGGCCCAGTTCTCGTCTGGCGTCTTGTTAAGATTTTATTTTGATGCATAAAAATGATTTCAACCGAGTGCCAATGAACCTTTGTTGTATTGTAAGTAACTTAATATTGAATATTTCATTATTTTATTTCTTTTAAAGCAATAATAACTTTTATTATATTATTGAAGAGCAGAATTGTTCTTCATAATGTATAAAAGTTTTAATTTTCTTAAAATATTAAATAAACTTTTAAATTTTATTCTGGAGAAAAGCCAAATAATATTTTGTTTAAATTTAATCTCCCAGAAAACAAATAAAACATAAAATACTTTATTATATGGCTAAACATTTTTACTATTCTTTTTATCTGGTTAAGATACCTAATAGGTGTATCTTTTACCAGTTAATTTTTTCAAAAGTAGTGTCAAACTCTAAAATGTCCATCAGACATTTCATTTTTAATTTTTTCAGTTTTCTAACAAGTTTATAAGTTTTTAGGTAAACTGTTTACCAGATTTTTGGTAAACTATTTACCACATTTTTGAGACGCAAACATTGGCCCAGTTCTCGTCTGGCGTCTTGTTAAGATTTTATTTTGATGCATAAAATTGATTTCAACCGAGTGCCAATGAACCTATGTTGTATTGTAAGTAACTTAATATTGAATGTTTCATTATTTTATTTCTTTTAAAGCAATAATAACTTTTATTATATTATTGAAGAGCAGAATTGTTCTTCATAATGTATAAAAAGTTTTAATTTTCTTAAAATATTAAATAAACTTTTAAATTTTATTCTGGAGAAAAGCCAAATAATATTTTGTTTAAATTTAATCTCCCAGAAAACAAATAAAACATAAAATAGTCTTCATCTACCCTCAAATGGAGTGTTTGTAGCAGATGATGCGTTCCCATTAAAAACCAACCTTTTAAAACCCTACAGTAGATCTGGACCATTAACAGAATGCCAACAAATATTCAACTATCGCTTATCAAGAGCACGACGAATCGTTGAAAATGCCTTTGGTATACTAAATTCCAGATTTAGAATTTTTGAGAAACCGATACCACTAGCTACATGTACCATTATTAAAGTCATAAAGACTACATGTGCACTTCATAATTGGCTGAAAAAACTACAGATCATTATATTGCACCTGGAAACGTTGATACCGAGGATATAACTATCGGCCGTGTAACCAAAGGCTCATGGCGTGATGTTCAGATTAACGGAATAGCACCTTTAAGTAATAATTATTCCAGCAATAATCACAGCAATGCAGCAAAAGCAATTCGAGACGCATATGCAGAAAAATTTTCAACTACCGAAGCAGTGCCTTGGCAATTAAAAATGATTGGCAAAAACAACTAATGAGAAAATTATTATTTTTGTTACAACAAATAATAAATTACTTACATAAAATATACAGCGTGTCTATTTACTACTCCCTTTCTCCACTGTGGCTATATTTTTTAAGAAAAAAACCACACGTTATAATATGTCATAATAATTTTAATATGCAACTATTTTGCTTCAAATATAAAGGCACCGTGGAAGAAGGGATACCAAAAAAATAAATAAAGCTACTTACCAAATTAGATGTACTTTCCTTTGCCTCACATACCCCTCTCAAAAATGCATCGGCCTTATTAAACCAGAATAAACGTGGTGAGTATATATCTGAAGACCCGCTTCCACTTTTTTCAGATTTAATTATCTTTGTTAATTCGTTTTTGTAATTTGTCCTTACAGTTTTGATCTTATTTTTAACATCAGCCACCGTTAACTCTGGTATTTGCATGTCGTTGCGAAGTTGGACATAGGCATTTTCTCGTTCGGCCCTATTTTTGTATAAGTCGTTAGAGATATTCCAAAGGCAATCATATTTTCTATAATTGTCCAAGAATGCATCCATGTATTCATCACGCCATCGAAAAACCATTTTGAATAGCGATTACCTATATTATGTTTGTAAACAATAGAATTAATCTAAGTATAACCTCAAAACTTGCCACACTGAACAAATCGCAAAAATGTATGTTCTCACGCTTCAGTTTCTATTCATTATTCAGTCAAAATGACAAAAAGTAGCACTGGTTTTCACTTTCACTGAAAGTACGAATAAATTGATCATTTAAACTGAAAATGTGTTCTCACGTTCATTATTTGTTCAGTGTCACTGAATCAGTAAGACTGTTTCAGCCAAACTGACAAGTGAGAACCCCGCCTTAACCTAAAATTATTTTAACATCTGTAACAACCTTTTTGGTCGTTACAAGTATAAATATAATCTAGTAAATATTTTAAAATAAAATTTGCAAATTAAGAATTTTGTGGTTAGTTTTGGTTAAGTTTAATAATCATTTTATAGTTCGGAAATATTCAAAGGGAAATTTAATGTCAGATAGGGCCTATTGATTTTACTAAATTTAAATTTCTTACCTTAAATTAATAAATAATCCATCAAGAAAAATAAAAACTTAGAATTATTTTGGTCATTTCAATTTCACAACACATTTAAAATAACTTATACCCGCAATCTCGGCTTGAGAAAAAGCGTGCGTATAAAACAAAATACAAGGAATATTATACACCTTATTTTATTTTACTTTAAAACCAGATATTTATAATAATTGGAAAACTTTGCCCAAAATACCAAATATTATTGTTTTGTAAAGCCATTTTGGTACTAAACGTCAGATTTCACCTGCAAGGTGAGTGCGCTATTAATTTGTACGCACAATGGGCTCTGATAAGAGAAAATGTTGCCGTTTATATTGTTACTAAGCTGGTCATTTGAGGATTTTTAATATGTTCTTAATAACTTAAATAATAGGCGAGTTTTGGCGTTAACCAGGGTTATCTTTTCTGGTTACAGTGCTGGTAACGAGGTGGTAAGGATTTTGACATCCGGCGATAACCATTTGTTACCAGTCGCCAAAACGTCGTATTTGCAAACCTGGTAACCACCAATGCGCGCGCTTTATGAATTGGATGTTTGTTTACTTCATTTTGTGTAATTTTTACATTTTTATTTATTTCTTTTAATTTTTTTTATAAAAATGAGTGATAGTGATAGCGACTCGGATTTTGCAGCAATATTTTTCAAAAGAAGTCAGGAAGATGAAGATGATATTTCTGCAGAGCTACTCCTTCAAGATCAGGACTATTTTATGACTGTAGCTACTTCTATTGGTATAAATAGCCGAATAAAAATACAATTGTAAAGGAAAAAAATTATAGTTTTTTCTTTATAGGAGCTGCAGCAATAAGAGATATACATATAAAATCTGAATCATATGTGGAAAATGTTGTTCCACAATTATCCAATATTAATTTCTATAAACTTTACCGGATGTGTCCTGCCAATTTCCAAAATTTACTGAAGGAACTAAAAGCACTCCAGCCCCATATGTTGGTGGATATCAAGTCATTTCAGCAGAGAAAAAAATTGTTAAGTGACCTTAGCGTATTTAGGGACACAAATGAGCTATTTGAGAAATTGGTGAATTGTTTAATATTGCCAAATCTTCGGTATACAATATAATTCAAGAATGTGTCAAAACCATTTTGGGTTTGCAAGAAAAATATATAAGATGGCCCACAAATAGTGAACGTGAGGCTATCTCAAGAAAATTTGAGGATGTTGCTAAGTTTCCTGGTTGGTTAATTAAATCATGTATTTATTTTAGTATAGTATTCTATTTATTTATTTCAGATGTTATTGGTGCCATAGATGGTTCCCACATCAATGTCAAAGTACCAGTAGACCAACAAGATAGTTACACAAACAGAAAAATGGGAAAATCAGTCATTTTGCAAGGTATTAATTTTTTAATTAATTTTTTATTTAATACCTTTTTCATGTTTATAAGGTACTTTTTAATTCCTTCTGTGTTATATTATAAATAATTTATTTATTAACACTAATACATTTTTAGCTATTTGTACCAGTGACAGAATACTAACAAATGTTTGTGTGGGCTTCCCAGGATGTGCCCATGATGCAAGAGTTTTCTCAAACAGCAATATTTATAGGACTGTTAAGGAGAATGGGAAATGGGAACTGTTTGGGAAGTACCATATTCTGGGTGATTCAGCCTACCCACTGCAAGAATGGCTAATCATAATGTTAAAAGGTCGTTGGAGAAAACTTCAATACATTGACATAAACAATGTAGGGTTTGCATCAGATATTATCCTGGCTTGCTGTGTTTTACACAACTTTTGTCTTTTAAACGATGACACTTTAAATGAAGTACACATGGCATCCTGCGAGGAACCAGCTGTTGAAGACACTGATGATGAGCATCATAATATTACCAGCACTAACAGCGCAAATTTAAAAAGAAATATTATTTTACAAAGCATGCAATTGTAAGCTAGTTGAGTTTATGAGTTTTTTGTTATATGTATGTATAAATATGCACTTAATACTTAATATAAATTTTATATTATGAAAACATATTTTTGCATTTTACTTGAAATACATTTGTTTAATTTAAAATTGCCTTTACTGGAAGGTACCTATGTAAATGTCATAGCATGTTTTTTTGTTTAAAGATCTGTACCGTATTAAAATAGTAGTACTTTGTTTTTTGTAGTACTTTGCTATATAATATTGGGCTGTTTTCAAATAAAGATTATTAAAACTACAAATTACAGATATAATTTTCAATACTACAAATTATAAAGTTTGTCAAATTTCAGATTTTATTTTTGAAAAAACTATCTAGCCATTTAAAACATAATTAAAGTATAGTAAAAGAAGCAAAAAAAACAATATACTTCCATATTCTCTTTTTATCATGCTGAGAGCTAGTATTTGATATAAAATTATCGAAAAGCAATAATATATCTTAGGTTAATGAAAGTTTATAATGACTATATTGCAAAATATAAGTTAATATTATATGGTCGGATTCTCGGTTGGGTTATTAAAAGAATCTAAAAAAAGTAAAGGCAGTTTCAAAAGCTCTTTCCAAAAAGTTCTTCCAAAAAGCAGGCTTACATTATAATAGAAACAAAACAAAGATTATAGAAACAAATTCTTTATTTAAAAAATAAAATAAACTTTTCAACGCAAAGATATGAAACTAGATAATCAATAAAAAAATTAGATTAACATGTTATAGATAGGGCTAGCAGGGTTAGGACAGATTGTAGGTCTTTAAAACTTAATAACTGGTTGAAATCTGCTAGCCTTATCTTTAACATCAATGAAGGACTCTTCAAATACTGACTAAACAATATAATAGCAAAATTATTAACAAAATTATAGGAACAAATTCGTATTTATATTTAAAAAAAACTAAACATATGTAAACCAAAGAACTAAAATTAGGAATTATCACAAGAAAAAATGTATAGATAGGGCTAGCAGGTTTAGGGCAGGTATCTTTAAAACTTAGTACCTGGTCGAAATCTGCTACAGCCTTATATCTTTACCATCAATGGATTACTTAATACTGACTAAATAGTATAATAGCAAAATGATTAGTAAAGTTATAGGAACAAATTCGTATTTATAAAAAAAAACTAAACATGTTAAACTATAACAAATTCAAATTATGAATTATCACAAAAAAAAGTACCTATATAGATAAGGCTAGCAGATTTAGAACATGTATCTTAAAACTTAGTACCTGGTCTAAATCTGCTAGATTTATCTTTTACACCAATGAAGGACTCTTAAATACTGACTAAATAGCATAATAACAAAATAAATAACAAAGTTATAGGAACAACATGTCAACCAAAAAATTATAATACCAGAGATTATCACAAAAAAATATATAATGTATAGAAAGGACTAGCAGGTTTAGGGCAGTAGATGACTAAATAAGATTTAACAATAGCTATCCGAAACCTGCTAGCTCTGCAGACTAACAAACTATGCTAATAAATTATTCCTAATTATTACAAAAAAAATATATGTTTTCTCTTTTGGATCAAAAACTTTCCAAGGCCAGCATTTATCTCTCTCTTCTCCAGATCACCTCAGTTCTCATCTCGAAATTTTTTTTAATAAAAATTTCAAAGAGGTCATTAGAACGCTTCCGTTCAGCATTTTGAATCTTCAAAAGATTTTCTAATCTATTAAACCTCTCTGTCTGGTTTTTGTCCATAGTATCTAAGCGCTTTGTTAGTTCTTCCACTTTACTGCTTGGTCTACTACTTTTTTTTGGTGTAGTTAAACTAATCCTGTCATTTATGTTACCTGCAACCTCTGGTTCTGGGTGGTCATTTGTTTGTCTGTCGCTATCCCTGGCACCTGGCAACTCCTCATTTATTGCTACAGTTTCATCAAGAAGCTCCGTTTCATCTTGAGAAACTTCACTAACATTACTCCTATAACCTAGAGTGTCTTTTAAATTAGGTGGATGTATTTTGTGTTTCTCTCCTAATATAGCAAAAATTAAATCATAATACAAAGGCTCTGTTAGTTTTCCAGCACCCGTTTGTTTTTTATTTGATTCATATTTGATAAACGATTTTTCGATGTTCCTCCATTTTTGGTGGACTCTTTCAGTGCCCCCAGACAAGCTATTAGCAATATTGTATCCCTTGTTTTTTAGCTGTTCATATACTTCCCCAAACAAATCCTTTTTCCTAGTCTTGTTGTCCCTTAGTTTTTTTTGATATTTAGGTTGGCTTAAAATGGATAACATTGCCTCAGTTGCTTCCCTATCAATTGCTGTCGGAATCTTTGAAGACCAAATATACTGTGCTAAAAATATTTTATTATATTATGAAACCGATATTATTTTTTTAATTTGAATCTAACACTAGGTAGGTACATACAGTTTGTCCGGTGATGTGGTAGAAAAGAGGACACATGGGCCAAAAATTTCATTTTTCAAGGAAAAGTAACTTTTATAAAATTTTGCTTGCTGAAAAATACGATTGTCGATGCAAAAAATCAAATTTGTATACTGGATGTCCAAAAAGTTAAAATTAATTTTTACAGTAAAGTACCCTTATTTTAAGGTTTTTAGCAAATTGTAATTTGAGAACATATTTCAAACCATCATATCTTGTTGATATTAGCTATCATTATGTTTACATAACAATTTTTTTGTTTTAATTTTAAGTAAAATGCAAATTTAAACAAAAAAAATTGTTATCCAAACTTAATAAAAGCCAATATCTTAAAAGATATGATGGTTGGAAACAATTTTCTCAACTAACAGTTTGCTAAAAACCTTAAAACAAGGGTACTTTACTTGTGTAAAAATTTCAATTCTTAACTTTTTGGACATTCGATATAGAAATTTAATTTTTTGCCATCGACAATTGTATTTTTTCAGCAAGCAAATTTTTTTATAAAGAATGACTTTTCCTCGAAAAATTAGATTTTTGGTCCGTTTGTCCTCTTATCTACCACATCTCCGGACATACTGTATATAATCTTATATCCAAGATCATTTTTGAGAACATAATAAAATGACAAACTGAGCTAATATTTATGATATTATTAGTGAAAAGGAAATCTTTTTATCTTTACTATATCTATCTATCTCTTGTTTATTAATATTTTCTCTTGATGGACTTTTTCTAAGGACAAGTAGGTCTAATAAGTTGTAGGCAGGTACCACTTATATTTTAAAAAAATGGTTGGAAAGGACTTTCGCTCAATTCCAACATTCGGTACAAAATATGAAAATTATATAAATATTTAATACTTACAAGTATTAGGTCTGCTGCTCGTTCCACTAATATTATTTTCATCTTCCCATGTCTGTTCTTCAATCTCTATTTCTTCGCTTTCTACATTCTCCGACTCAATCTCTTTGCATTCATTAATCTGGCAGTTATTTCTTTGCTCTTCCAGAAGAAACTTCATTGCCAACAGCCTATGATGATTTTCTTTTGCTTTTAAAAAATATGTTTGGATGGTGGTTAAATCTAAAAAAAATAATCTTTTAAGTATCTTTAATAATGAGTTTTTATAAGAAACTACTAAAATGTAAAATGTATTAAAAATATACATATCGTAGGTAGGTATATTTTATTTATTGTACATTAAAGTATACCTTGTCTTTCCATTATTTTAACATAATCATCGGCAGGCACCTTTATTTCATAACTTTTTTCTGGATCTTCAGGGTCCACAAAATTAACAAGTTCTCCGTTTTCCATATTTTTTAAATTTTCTTTTATAACACAAAGCTTTTTAATAATTTCTTTTAAATTTGTTCTCAAAAATATATTCAACTTTAAAACATAAACAAAATAAAAAAAAGTGAGAAAACAGCAAAACAAAAGGAGATAGACTATAACCACATCCCATAACCAACTCGCGGTGATGGTAACAGTCTTCGTAACCAGGTTATCATTTACAACGTTGCCAATTCGTGTTACCAGAAGATAAAAATTACGCCAAAACGTGGTTACCCCTTACCAGGTTACGAATCTCGTTACCTGGTTAACGCCAAAACTCGCCTAATATTATTATTATTCTCTAAAGTAAGCTTGTTTTTAATGATTTTCATAAATCTAAAGAAAAATTTAATTTTCAAATGAAGGACTTAAGTAGGGGTGTGTTAATTAATTTTAAAAATTGAGGCTGACGTCACTAAAATGTGTTTAAAAATGAAAACTGGCAATTCTTGTTTAGGGATTTATTTATTAAGGGTTGGCAAAAATACATAGAAATGGAGATGTTTAGCGTAACTTTAAATAATATTTTAGCGTAAACCGCGCTATGTTAAATACGCTTTAAAACAATTAAAATTAGGGAATCATGTATTTTTATAGTAGTTTTTCACTAATTAGGACCTTCGGAATATAAATAGGGCTTAAGGTTGGTTGTTTATAATTTAAATCTTATATATAATTTAACGAAATTAACGTTGTAGCAACATATTGCTAAATGTCTCATGTAATCTAGAATCTTGGTTCCCGAGGTACCTTAGTGTCTTCGAAGAGGAACGGTTTCACGTTCTTTTCCTTTTCTGTGCTGAAATGTGGCAAAGCTAGGACTATTGCTGATCTTGTGTGATCATCCGCCATTGTTGTGGGATTTAAAGTCTAGTTTTGCAAAGTGTTTTCTTATTGTGTTTCGCGTTAGGCGACTAAGTTTTAGTTCGGTATAAGAAAATACGTGCCAATTAAAGGGATTTCACATTTCTAGCAACCGCCATACCTACCATCGACGGCGTGACGCCATTTTGTAAATTGGCCTTCACAGGTACGTTTTTTTTCAACACTTCAAAATTAATGAGATCAATTAAATTTTACATTTTGTTCTTACGGGTATTTCTATTCTTTTAAGGGGAAAGCATTATTATTCAGATGGTACGACTAGCCATTGTAAGAGATTTTCACACGCAGACATTTTACAGGACCCTCACCTAATCTAAGGAGGTTTGAACTAGAAAAAAATTGAGTAAGTTCGTTCCATTTATTTATTGGTTGTTTTTATTTTAGGGTTTTTTTAGAGCATCTCTTTTAAGAACATTAATTGTGGAACATCTCCTTTTAGAACGTATTTTTTTCTACAAGGCCCAGTAGCTTATTCTTACATGTTCCGGTTTTTCTTATGGTTCAAAAATAATGTTTATTGGCGTGGTATTTTTCCAAGACAGAGCACCTATACCTATTAAGCAGAGAGAAACATAGCAAGTTTTCATTCAAAAAAAAAAACAAAGGGAATATAATTATTTTCTTAAAATAAATAGCATATAAGCGTTGCCTCTTTATAGTACATGTAATTTGATATTTTGTGAAAAGCCTTGCGTGAAAGCAATCATCATAATTTCCTTTTTTTTATTAATATTTTATTAATTTAAATTTGCGTATTTATTGGCAACTACGATGAAATTCAATGTACGCCATTTAGTACCAAAAAGGATTATTTGGAAAATAAATGTTAAGGTTTATTTAAAAGAAAATGAAGGAAAGTGTCATACCGTTTTATATCGTTGGATTCGCTTTAAAATACTGCATTTAAAATATTATGAAAGTGATTAGATGAAGTATATTGATTTTTGGGGTAGTGTAAAAAAACTAAAAAAATGAAGTTTAGAGCCCTCTAGTTAAAAAGTTAAAAAGAAAATTGATTTCGCATTTTTCTGAAAATAAGTAAGTATGAGAAGTGATTTTTGAATGATCATGGAACACTAGATGAAAAATAAAAAATTAATTTAAAAATAAAATTTGACCAAAATTTGTTTTAAAAATATTGTATTCCGACTAAGAACAATCTGGCGAATCCAAAAAAACAAAAAATATACAGGGTGTCCCATTTAAAAATCCAAAGTCTATTACATACACCTAAAAATTACTTTTTGTTAGTCTAACAACCCTACCAAGTTTCGTCGGTATCGTTAAAGAAATAAAAAACGGCAGCCGGAAAGTGATCTCGTTGTCACCCGGTATGTTATAGATATAATAAACAATACTACTAAAATATGTTTAAAAGAATTAGCCAATTAAACTTTGCAATCGGAGGTTCAAGAAGCTCCGACCACCTAAGCGAATTTGAATATTGTGAAGGGTCAGTAACATATAGGTCTCTATTAAAAACGGCGTTGATTGCTCAAATCTATTGTTAATAATATGATTTTCTCAATTTTTGAATAGGTGACGTTTCAGTAAAATAAACTTTTTAAAACCCTACCAATAGGCGGAGAAGCCGCATAGGTTGGATAGGGCCGTTTACCTAGGCTGGACAAGGTCGTCCAGCAATTAAGATATTTTTTACTATAAAATAAAACATTTTTAAACAAGATTAATCCACATTTAAAGCACATAACTTATTATCTAATATTTATTATAAGTCCGAGACATTCAGATTCTTAAATAATAAAATTATGGGTATAAGACTAAAAGGTAAAACATAAAATTAAAAAAATATATATATTTGTACCATATTTTTTATAAAAATATTAGAAATAAATAACGTTGTTATTTTTAATAAAGTTTTAAATATCTACACAGCTAAGTGGCAAATATATATTTTGGTGCTACCACTTTGGAACAATTGTCCCTGGGCGCTCGATACTGAAATTTGATAATGAAATTTTTCATAAATAATATTTTAATATTGCTAAATATCATACAATCAATCACCTACATTTTGATATAATAATGATGCAAATTAATACTTATGTATAGTAGTAACGTTTAAATTTTCACACAGAAGAAAAAATCAACCTGCATCCAAAACGTTTTTCGATATCTGAAGAATTAAAAGCGGATTCGCATAGTGCAAATCAGCTAAGTTAACAGGTTAGCTTTAATGTTGGTATTGAGTGATAGACATCGGCTCAATTAGAGGTTGCCTTTAAAAACTATGACGGTGAAAATTACTCGCTGGGCGGGGCTTCGAGTGATACCTTATTTTGAAGGTCTCTTGATCCTAAATACAACTGCCAAGTTTGAAGTTTCTGCTGTTATTTTCGGTCGGGATACGACAGCTTGTCAAAAGTTCCAATAAAACTCAACAGAGCTGAGATTTTGGGCACACCAGGTCATTTAGAAAAAAACGCTCGGAACCGTCATTTTTTGTTACTTTCACCCCCTGAATTGCAACCCCATAGCAGGAAAAAAGTTTTCGTTGGGGTTTAATCATTAACTTTGGGGTAGGTTTACCTAAATTTGGCTCAAATTTTTCTGTTGTTTCTCTGGAATCAATTGCAATAAATGTGGCTTTAATAGGTAGCAAAGCATTTTTACAGTGTTCCACTGTCGTTGCAGACCTTAAAAGTGAATTAAAAGTTTCCAAAATGTATTTTTTTATATTTGTTTATATTAGTTGTAGAATTTTTTGAGTGACAGAGTTTATTTAAAATTGTTTTTACGTCAAATTTATTTTCCTGTTCATAAATAACTAGGTTATTATTTAAATTTTGGATTTGTTTAAACTTGGCATTTAGTACATTAGTATTGCATTATTTTAAAAATAAATATGTGTTTGCAAATATTCCATTTAATAGAAGAGTCTGGGCATGTGCATACATAAGCATGTATGCAATAATTGCATTTTATGTATTTGAGATTACAATTGCAAAATTTATTTGCACTTGCAATGGTATAATTTTCGACCCCTTTAGCCATACTCCTTCTTGGCGTGAAATAATAAAAATATTACCATACGCAATTGCTTTCTTTGTTATATGACGTCTCAATCTCAAATCCCTGGGCTTACTTAATATTTTCCCTAAAACGAACAAAATTTAATCAAATTAAAGTAATACAAACTGATAACAAAAAAATTACCCTTATGAAGAATAATAAATTGTTTAAAAAGTTTTTCTCTGACCAGCTTCATTATAGTATTTATTGCTTTATCATTTCTCCTTACAGTTTTGCTCTTTAAATATACATATTTAAGAGTACAATGCATACGCTCAATATGCATATTAGTATTAACCCCAGAGTGCTGTCTGTATCAATAGGCCAAAGCTTTTTTATTCACAACATAGTTTTCTTAAAAGTATATGCCAAAACTTCTTAAATTCTGATCTGTTTGTCAAAGACCTTTGGTAAGCATTTGTTCAAATACTGAACTATCGGGGTCTTCTAGTAAAGTTTTTAATATTTTATATAACCCTTCCTGTTTTTCTGTGTTTTTTACTTTGGCCAATACATTTTTTTCACGCTCTATTAACATGCCAACTGCAATATAGTCGCATTTCTACAGGTCCCATTATATAACACAATGCATTATAAAATGAATTGGCCATGTCAGACATAAATACCTTTGGGGCTAGAATTTTGATATTTAGATTTGACTTAAGAATATTAAACAATATTTTTAAAATTTCTGGGTCAAATCTGTTACCAAATGCAAACATATATGGAAATCTCTGCCTTAAATCATCCAAAACCATTAAAGTGGTTAGTTCAAAATCATACGAGTTTATTCCATGTGTACTCTCAATGCATATACAGTTACTTTCGTACTTTTTAAAACCTCTAACTGTGCATCGTTCATTATTACTAATAAAAAACATTTTTTTCAGCTTATAATTGGAACCTTCCTTTAAGTCTCCTTGTTTTTTTTTTTAAATCTCTACTAAGTTGGTTTTATTTTCCACTGTTTAATTTATCCATGCTTCTAGGCTGGTTGAATCACTTGCATGTCCTGTTGACGTTATAAGCCTTTTCTACATTATATAAATCATGTCTAGTTAAAAGGTGAAGTCCAGAAATGTTGTTTTCTTTAATATTATCTCTGATGTTTAAAATGTCATCAAAAGGAATCTTTGAGCTTATTTTAGATGCAATAATATTGCGATCGAATTTTGTCAAAGGAATTCTTCCCAAATCCATGTCATGGCCTGCATGTGAAGGTAATAAGTCAACACTTACTTCCCCGTTACTTAATAAAATGGTGGCTTAAATTTTGCTGGACAGTAACCATTAATCTTGTTACTTCATAAAAGCTTTAAATGGCGAATATTGTTGCCTTTACTCTTATACTAACCATTTCGGTGGCAACGATAGTAATATTTCTTTTTATTTTGAATTATTTTAGAAACTAGCCTTACGCATTTAGCAATGATTTCTGACTATTTTATCTTTCCAAGTTTCAAATTCGGTAAAGGTTTTAACCCTGCGGGCGGGGCGCCATAAATTATGGCAAAAACGGGGCGCCGGGTCTCAGAGACCCGTGTCAAAAAAAAATAAATGAACAATATTTTTAATCAATATTATATATTTTAGTAAAAGAAACAACATTTTTTTATAAGATTAACTAAAAAATTCTTATAATAAAAAATTCCAATACATACAGTACTTATCCAAACATAATACTTAAAAAAATAAAGGATTGGTCAAAACATGTATACTAAAACATATATCATAACAAAAACTCAATTTAGGGTATAAACAAGTTTAGATACTATCAAAAGTTAATGTTTATTGATTTTTCGCGTTATTGGAACATGGAGGACACCAAGCTTGAAGATGGCTTAGGCAAACGAATTTTTGACATTTTTGGCAATAATATTTTGTTTTTGAGTCTTTTTTGCAAAAGTAGCACCGTTTTCTGGTTCCTGCTTGAATTTCTGGGTTGTTTTTATTAAGTGTGCCAGCAACCTCTTGTCGTATCGCTCTCACTGATGGTGGTACATTCATTAGAAGGGAACGTCGCTCTAAATGATCTTTGGTCAGACATAAAGCAAGATCTCGAAGGAACGATCGTCTTACAATACTATAAACTTTGTTGTTGGATGCATAGATAATCTGAGCATTAACCCCTGCCATATTCAACATGGAATAGAAAACAACCATGGGCCATCTTCTTGTGTTTCTAGCTACATTGTAGGTTGCACATAATTTATCTAGATTGTCCACTCCTCCTTTGGTATGATTATAAAATGTAATTATCTCGGGTTTGCATTTATCACCTGTGGATTCATCAATATTGTCATCATGATGTAAACTAGAAACGAGAAGTACATTTCGATATTTTTTGGGCACGTAGGAGACTATAGTATTATTATCTTGAAATCCAAAAACTGAGGAATACTCACGTCGGGCTCTTGTATTTGTAAATTCAATTGGCAACTCTCTCTTATTTTTCTTTATAGTGCCAACATATGTAATTTTATGATTTTCAAATAATGTATTTACTAGATTTATACTTGTGAACCAGTTGTCGCATGTTAGATTTCTATTCGTTTTTGATATTGGCTCTATCAGTCGTAAAACAACACTAAACGGATCGTTAGGTAGATCATATGGGCCTGGTGGCTGCTTCCCAACATAGACTTCTAGATTTGACGCATACGAGGTGGCAGAATCAACCAAAGCAAATATTTTTATTCCGTATCTACTAGGTTTGCTCGGAATATATTGCTTGAAAGGACATCTTCCTCTAAAAGCCTCCAGCTTCTCGTCAATTGTGGTATTAGCTCCTACTGTATAGGCTTTCTTACAGTTTTCAACAAAAGTATCAAATAAAATTCGTATTGGCGCCAATTTGTCAAACTGTCTTCTTTCTTGTCTTGTGTCCAAATCGTCAAATCTCAAGCATCGAAGCAAAAAATGGAACCGGTCTTGAGACATCACTAACCAAAATCGCTCAATTCCAACACCGTTCCTATCCCATAAATCTTTAGTATTAAGCCGAGCACTTTTTAGTGTTCCTGCAAGATATAACAAACCAAAAAGGGCTTTTATTTCACATATATCTGTGTGCCTAGCTCTTCTTTCTCTGGAGTAATTTTGTGCCAGTCCAGATATATAAAGGTTTGTATTTTCAACGATAGATTCTAGCATTTCATCCGTAAAATACAGGGACCAACATTCCAAAGCGGTTTTAGCATTTTTACCGTAGTCTTTGACACCTGGTAACCGAAGAATAATATTTTCCCTTCTTGTCCGAACGGCCTTATTGGGACAATGTTTTTTCCACCGACTGGTTCCATTTTTAACACGCTTTTATTAACTTGGGTTGTATGTATCTATCAATCTGGCTATCTATGTAACGGAATCTTTGAGCCTAATTTTAACCAACTTCCAGCTATTCGATTTCTTTGAAACTTTGCACACGTATTAAGGACCCATGACATTTGCCGACGGGTTGGGGACCAGGGGCTCAATTCTGCTAAATTGAACTCATTCGTTCGCTGAAAGTATTCGTTCCGGGAGCGTATAACAATCATCTGTTTTTTTTAAAACGCTTTTTTAACGAACGAATAACCTTCACTTGTTTTTAAAACAGGCGGTCATAAAACAGAAATCTGTATTACAAACTGACATCTGAAAAAATTAACAGTCATAACATAACCTAAAATTCCTTTAATGTGAAATGAAAGTTGAAAAATCAGTTAACCAAGCTATTAAAAACAAAGTATACACTTTAATTGAAATACAAGAAGCAAATAAATAATTAACATGGTCCTCCGCAGCCAGAATAATCATTCGTAAGCAAAATAGTTCCTAAATCACATAACCTATAACCATGAAAAAAATATGAAAAATTACTTATTGCTTTGGAAAAGTAACTAACAAGTTATTGCATATAACTTTTTATACCATCTTCAATTTATACTTTCTAAAAGAAGGCCTTTATTGAGTGTTAGGTACTTGTACCGAATCTTAGATTAGGACAAAGACTGGAAATGGAGATTAGCAAACTACATTAAAATATCACTTAAGGTAAGTAAACTAAAGTAAACTCATATTTAGAAAAAAACATTTATGGTAAATTCCTTTTTAGTTTAAAAGGTAATATTTTAAAAAATATTTGTCTTATTTATGCAAATTGGGTAATTGTTTCGAAAGTTGGAGCAACCCCCATTTTGACCAAATTTGATATACAGGGCACAGAACTAATAAAAAAGGGGCTGGTTATTTTCTTTTTGCTGCTTAATTAAATAGTATGTTCTAATTTACTGTTATATTAAGAATTTTGTGCAAAAAGACGGGGAATATAGTGAGACATTCCTATTCTAGCCCATTCTTGACAAAATGGCGAAAAAATTTTTAGTGAATAAACTGGAACATTTATTTTTAAAAATTAATTGATATAACGAACTAAAAATGAAAAATAATTAATAGTTTAAAAACTAAAAAACACGCTTTTATATGCAACCGAACTTAAAATTAAAAATAATTTTTTATTAAAAATATTTTCACTTCATAGTAAAAAGCGTGGGGTGCATTTTACTATTTTTTCATAACTTTTCCATCATAGATATTGGCAAATATAGTAATTATAACATTTAATATATTAAGCACCCCACGCTTTTTACTATGAAGTGAAAATATTTTTTTAATAAAAAATTATTTTTTAATTTTTAGTTCGGTTGCATATAAAAGCGTGTTTTTTAGTTTTTTTAAACTATTAATTATTACCTAAGAAAACTGGAATTCTTGTTTTTTTTTGGGGAGAAACAATAATATTTTCGTCATCACAATCTTGCTCAGATTCGCTATCAGAACTTCTGTTTTCTAAAATATTTTCTTCAGAAGCTAGCTCTCCTTCTTCGTCATCCGGCTCTTCATCTAACGGAAATTCTTCCCATAGCTGACGAAGTCTTTCTTGTTCTGCTTCATAACTCATTATCTAAAAGAAGTAAAAAATCCAAATATTTTTTTATATAACAAAAATTATCTAATTTCAAAATAGAATTTGTGAAATTGCTTAATTATTTTACTAAGCAACTACGAGAGAAGACTCAAACTTACCAATTTGTAAATAATGTCTTCGAAATATTTAGTATCATAAAGCGGGGCGCCGGGTCTTACAGACTTTTGCGTAATATAAATCAACTCAAAAGGCGCACACTCTCACGACTTCCTGCAGTTGTACTAACCGCCGAGCTAGGAAGGCACACGAATGCATACCGCAGGAACGAAGTTTTCCGAAAATCCTCGAACATTTTTCGGACGGCCGGGTCTCAGAGACCCGGCGCCCTGGTTGAAAGGTTAAAATTACGTTCTCCTATTGTTGTATCTACTTTATAACAATTATTGTAGTGTTGTAGAATTTTACATTAATTAATTTATCAAAGCATATTTAAAATTGTTTAATAATGTTAAAAAATACATTTTAATAAAAATAAATATTTTTTGTACTATATTAAAAAATGGGTTCTCAAAATTTATTTTGTTACATATCTTTTAAAATTGAAATCGAATTTAAAAAGTTTTATATGAGAGTTGCTCATTTTCGTATGTAGATTAGGATTCTAAATAAAAAAATTGGAGTTCCCTTTGAAAAAACCAAGTTGATATGAATATGACCTTAAAATTTTAGTCAAGGTCACAAACTAATAATACCATTAAATTTTCCGTTTTATTTCAAACAATACTTACTAGAAACAATTTTTTTTAAATGCGCCGTTTTCTGGATATTTACCTGTCTAAGGTTAAACGAACCACCCTGTATAATCTGCCAACCAATATCCGATTTTACAGAATGAACGATTTTTCTTTTTTAGATATAAACCGCAATCCACCAAACACATATTAATTAATATTCGAAGAACCGCTTTTCGATTTTGGTCCGATTATCCAAAAAACCGGTATTCGAAAACCGATTATCCAAAAACCGGTATTTGAAAACCGCTTTTTAAAACCGGTTAACCGATATTCGAAAACCGGTTTTCAAAACCGGTTAACCGGTATTTGAAACCGGTTTTCGGTTTTGCTAAAACCGCGGTTAACCGAAAACAGGTTAACCGGTTAACCGAAATACCGGTTTCAGTTGCCAGCCCTATTTTTTAAAGCTTTGATAGTCTCATAATGACAAGAATTTTCGTGTCAACTAAAGTGTTCGACGCCTTTTTCGTATCCCTACCCTCCCGTTTGACGCATTTTCATCACTTTGACACCCGGCTACAAACGGCCTCAGGTATGGAAACGAACAGTTGACGCCCTGGGCTTTAAAGTTACCGTTTAGTTAATTTATGGTTATTAATAAGGACTTTTAAGGCCTGGTCCTGAGAATGCGTGATTGGTGATAATGGTACTGACACAACTATTTGAGGCCAGGGCTTTAAAATGGATGATTTATATTAACGTCATTAACTTTATCATTTGAAGCCCGGATAGACTAAAATATACACAGAGTTGACTTGGTAGAAACTAGAAAAGTGGCCATCTACTTTAGTGGTTAATCGTCGCAATGCAACTAACCAGGTGCAATTTTTGGGTGAAAAACCGCAGAAAAAAGTTGGAGAACCTAAGCCGCCTTTGAGCGCAATTTGCTAGCGCAATGAAAAAAAAATATATCTCCAAAACAATGTGCACACTTTTTTAACGTTAAATTTTAAATTATTTATACATCATTTTTCATTTATTACAATAAACCCTAAAGGTGAACATAAAGCTTTAGTAATGTCAGCTGTAAGCAGTTAAGACGCGTATCGATGTACCTAAGCATTAAGACCAATTTAATTTATAGTTTAATTTCTGTAAAAGAGACAGAAAATGACATTTGTTTTTACAATTTTGTTTAATTGCAAACTAAACTTTTAACCGACCGCTAACTTGGTCCTAAATTCTAAAAAATTAAAACATGTGTGCCCTTAATTCGAAAACCAGATAGAATTGTTTTGTTTATATTTTTGTCATCTCATAATTCTGGGGTTTGGGGTTTGGAACAAGACCTTAGGGAGCACACACATATAGTAGGGGTCCTGAACTACTATGGATTTAACAAATTTTGGTCCGCTGTAAAAATTTAGGGTTAATATTTCCTGTTAACATTGTTTTTAACATAAACTTATAAAGCTTTGTGATATTTTAAGGAAAAACATTACGAAAAAATTCTAAAAACGAAGAGTAAAATAAGCAAAAGGATCCAAGTGCCATAGCGCAAATTTTGATGTAGCAACAAAAAAACTTGTTGCAAGACATAAATAAACGCAAATTACATACATAAAAATTGTAAAAGATTCTTAGTAGATTATTAAGGTGGCAGCATAGAAACATAAGTCATGTCCTGCTATAGTTTTAGATAGGTACATAGACCCCAAAATGCATTAAGAACCATTTCGACCAAAATGACACTGCATATGTCACTCTTCAAATTTCTTTCAAAATTAAAAGCTTAGGAATAGCCAGAGTCGGTCTATAAAGGTTAGCAGCGTCGGCCATTTTGTTTTTTCTTATGTTGACGTCACCGTGGACCATTTTTCGGCCATGTTATTAAATGAGACAAATGTCATCATCAGTGCCGGAGATAGATTTTGTAGTATTTTTAGAACAACCGTTTACACAACACTTTTTAATTATCATTAAGTTGCAACTTCTTTAACTTTAAATAAAAGACATTTGGGATTACATCTTTCAACAAATATCACTTTAAAAACAATGCTAAATTAAATGCACAAATTTTAGACGCCACTGAATTGATCATCAGCTGTCGAAATATCCTGTCTTGCCAACTTTTCCCTACCCCATGCCCTTTCTTGCGTCTCCTCCTAAAGTCGAGGAGATATCGCAACCTATTCTAAAGTAACCTTGGGGAATAGCATATTTTTTAGACAGTCCAATTTTGAAATTTTAAGGTTATGAAGCAATTATAAATAAAAAGTTTTTAATATAAGCGCGGTAATCTAGGGGGATGTAACGATCGTCATAATAAAGTATAAATGGTATGAGCTGATAATTAAATATACATTTTTATTAATTGTTTATTTTAACTGTAAGGAATGCCAATGACGGTAAAGCACGCGTGCTAGCATGCGCTTATTTTCTGCAAATCCACACATTGTCGTCTCGTGTGAGCTCACACGTTTAGCCGGTTTTGTTCCAAATTGTTGTTTTTATATAAAAATGGATGAGATTTTGATAGAAAAAGTGAAAGAACATGCTGTTTTATACAATCATGGATTGTCTGAATATCGCGATCAACATATTCGCCAAGCAGCTTGGAAGGAAATTGGAAGGGAGTTAGAAATACCAGGTAAGCACATTATTTTACCGGTTTTTGCTGTAATTTTAATGATTTAAAAAAAATGAAAATACCGATAATGTATGATTTATTCTTTATATTAACTTAAAAGGTTTAAAGAAAATATCTAAATTAAAATTACTGTAAAACATTTGGGTTGTTTATTAAATATCTAAAATGCGTCAAACTAAATTTGTAAAATTCACAGTTATTAGGTATGAATTGTTCTACTACACGTCTTGCCCGTGACAATCGGTAATTAAATATTTTATTGGGCTCGTTGTCTCCTAAATAATGTCTGCTATATGGGCGAAGCAGATAAGTTTTTAGAGGAAATGCTTCATCTCCAATAACGACATATGGTTGTGGTTGCCCATTTTCTACTAGAGGTGTCGATTCTGGTACATTGAACGTTTTATTCTGTAATTTTATACCAATTGCTGAATTAGAAAAATCCCACCGTCACTGTTCCTGCCATATGAGCCAATATCGATGGCTATAAACTTATAATCGGCATCAACTAATGCTAATAGTACAATAGAATGACTTCCCTTATAGTTGTAATATGTAGATCCGGCATTAATAGGGCACTGGATATTAATGTGCTTGCCATCGATGGATCCAATGCAATTTGGAAAATTCCACATTTTCTTGTATTTCGCTGCAACACTTTTCCACGTTGCTTCTGTGGGTGGCGGCATTACAATTCTGTGGTTATTTGCCAAAAGCTGATATGTCACTTTTGTTGATTTTATACAGGGTGTCAATTTGAAAACTTCCCACCCTTAATATCTTTCTTGGAGTTAAAAATATGACAAATCGGAAAGACCCGTCAATTTTATTTGTAAGGGGGACACTTAAAATGAATATTTTTAGCCTTCTTGTTTCAACCCCCTAGGAGGGGTAGATGTCACCCTTAGAATATTAAATGGGAATGGGGGTCAAGTGATACATCGTTTTAAAGGGCGTTCAATTCTCTTTTCAGTGGTATCCTACTTTGCTGCTTTTTATCCAGAGGTTTCCGAATAATCGCGTTTCAAAGTTGCAGAAACAATTAAACTTGCCTGCATTAAGATTTTGGTTTTCAGGTTAGTGTTTACACAAAATTTATTGCATAGGTCTCCCTGTAGTAAAAATGATTAGAAAATCAGGTTACAGCGTTAAAATCGTTGAATAACAGCACGAAAATGTAGTTTAAACAATTGATTTCTTATTTATTGATTATGTTATTTCGACAAAAATAACTTTTTATTTGCGGCAGAGATATTTCTACAATAAAACACATGGGATCTACTTACGCACTATCTTATAAGGTGTTCAAAATGTCGTCCATTTTCCTGTAAACAATAATAAAGTCTGTTTTCGAACTCCTCCCTAACATTTCGGAAAACTTCACCGGGAATTGACCGGCATTCTGCTGCAATTCGCCTTTTAAGTTCAACAATATCAGCAGGTTGTGTTTTATAAACAATGGATTTAAGATGTCCCCAAAGAAAGAAGTCTAAGGGTGTTAAATCCGGTGATCTTGGAGGCCATTCAATTGGCCCCCTTCTGCCAATCCATCTATCGGGGAATCTCTCGTTTAACCACTGGCGGACCGGAAGAAAATAATGAGGTGGAGCACCGTCCTGCTGGAATGTTAACAAATCCTCCTGTAAAACTGAATTACCCTCTGCATCAATTTGAGTTTCTAGCTCATGGGTGATAAGAGGATCAATAGTCTCTTCAAGCATATTAAGGTACAGATCACCTGTCAAGTTTTCTTCAATAAATAAAGGACCAATAATGGCATTTCCAAGAATACCAGCCCAAACATTAACTTTTTGGGGATATTGTGTATGTCCTTCTCGAAAAATATGCGGGTTTTCGTCACTCCAATATCGACAGTTTTGTTTGTTAACATTTCCATTTAGAAAAAATGAACATTCATCACTGAAACAGATATTCGGCAGAATATTAGGGATGGCGTTGACTTGACGACTCATGAATTCACAAAACTCTATTCTTCTATCAAAATCATCGTCATAGAGTTCTTGAAGTATCTGCATTTTGTATGGATGGAATTTATGCATTTTTAGTGATTTTCTTACAGTCTCGTGTGATATTCTGGTCTGTTTTGCTACTGTCCGCAAGGAGCTGGTGGGCTCTGCAGCAAATAATCCCAAAACCTCAATTTGAGCTCCTTCATTCATCACTCGTAGGTTATTTCTTTTTCTATTATTCACCGAACCAGTTTCGGAGAACTTTGCCACCAAATCCAGCACATATCTGTGACTTACTTCGCGATTTTGATTTCTTTCATTGAAAACCAATGCCGTCCTTCGTGCGCACTTTCCAACCTCTCCATAAATGAAAATAATTTCAGTTCTTTCCTGAAGAGAATAAACCATTTTCACACTTTATGCACTTAATAAAAGTTTTTACCGAACAGCCGAACAAGCAAAAACGAATTAACAATAATATTCCTGATTTGGCTACATCTTTTAAATTTGCTGACCATGTTTTTTTGGTAAAAAAACAACGTACTTTTAGAATTTGTTGATAAAATAGCATGTTTTTTTGTGGAATTTCAGTGATAAGACATCGAATAAACGCAAATTAACTAGGTACTCGTAGTACCATCGAAATTTTATTAGACTACTTTTTGCTGTAACTTTTTCGAGTTGCCGCTTATTGGAATTTCAGAAAAAAACGTTAGTGCTTATGATGTTTTGTTTGTTAGTATTTCGCCCCCACCGCTTAGAAAAATGTCTGGCTACGCCTATGGTACCACCCAATGCGATAATTTTTGTGTAAACACTAACCTGAAAACCAAAATCTTAATGCAGGCAAGTTTAATTGTTTCTGCAACTTTGAAACGCGATTATTCGGAAACCTCTGGATAAAAAGCAGCAAAGTGGGATACCACTGAAAAGAGAATTGAACGCCCTTTAAAACGATGTATCACTTGACCCCATTCCCATTTAATATTCTAAGGGTGACATCTACCCCTCCTAGGGGGTTGAAACAAGAAGGCTAAAAATATTCATTTTAAGTGTCCCCCTTACAAATAAAATTGACGGGTCTTTCCGATTTGTCATATTTTTAACTCCAAGAAAGATATTAAGGGTGGGAAGTTTTCAAATTGACACCCTGAAAGCGACAATCTAATTATTATTTGTCAATATCAAAATATTTTTTTGGTATATTTATGTTATTATTGGAGTTAATAACTTGTTAATTCAATACTACCTTAGACAGATAAGTTTATAATAACTTAGTGTTTATCTTAATTATTGTTTTTCTCTAATTAGGAAGAAAATTTACTTTGAAGGACATATCAAGTTCTGGCAAAAATATTCTTTGACATATCAACTCTTGAACTATTTAGCATGTTTAAAAGAAAACAGTATTATCATTGTCTAAATTATTTATTTTGACTGTCAGTTACACATATTTAAAAAAAGACACATATTATTATGTACTAATATCTAAACAACATCTTCGGCGTTTTCATTTACTGCCAAATTTCTATAAAATGTGTGGTAGACAGGATCAATGTACTTCAGCAAGTCCAACAGGTCTTCTTTCTTTTTGGGATTAATAGGTTTAGGACCATTGTAAACTGGCTTCAATTCAGTAGCGTTAGTTCCTCTTCGTTTTAAATTGAATCTGCAGAAACCTTCATTTTCGTCATGCGAATATTTCACTTGCACGACTCCAGGCCCTAGGTCTTTGGAGAAGCGTAAAACCTTTATATCGTGCCAGCGGATATTCTCTCCCGATTCCGTACGGTCCCGTTTAACAAAAACACTTCTTAAAAGCGCCGAATATTGTAAAAAGTCCTCTTTTTGCATTTCCACAACCTTGAATTTTTTTTACCACGTATACTACAAACAAATTGGTACCAATCATGAGGTATTCTTATTTCCATTTCAGATGAATCTTTCTTGGCCCTCTCGATTTTTGCGTGGTCAGAGTCACACTCAAGTCTTGAATGTCCCACTTCTAAAAACTTGTGTTCAATAGTTTTTAGATATTTAGATGTAGACAAGAACCACGAAAGAGCAGCTGCTACAATAGTATTTTTATTTTGACCGGGGCAGGAATCTGAGTAAAATATAACCGTATCTATATTGTTTGGTAAATCTCTCAAAAAATGGATAATACAAGATGCTATCTGATCTGCCCCGCGGTCCGACAAACCTTCATGCCACATAAAGCAGGTAGTGGATTCCGTACAACAATGTCTCATAGTAAAATTGTAGGTCCACAACTGCCTTTTGTAGTATACTTCACTGGTGGTCAATAATGGAGTAGGCAAATTTTGTTGCAGATCAAAGACAATAACCCGCTGATTTTCAGAATTTCTTGCATTTTCCTTGTCAGCTCTTTTTTCCTCATAAGCTTTTTCTGCTAATGCAAGGTGTCTTTCTTTCTCTGCTGTTTTTTGCTGCTTCTCTTCCTCGGTAGGGGCACTTTTAATTTCATTTTGTAACTTATCGCAAGTTTTACAAGTGTCGATGCTGGGGTTTTTGATTTTATAGCCTAGTTCATTAAATATTTTCGCGTATATAGGGTAGCTTATTGGTTTGTCTATTCCTTCGATTTTTCTTTTGGCGACATACATATCATACATTTTTACGATACTTAGTGTAGGTGACAAATACAGTTTTGAGGTGTGGCTTCTTGAATAGTGGCTCTGATATTTTGGAAAGCTGTTTATATGGTTTGTGGCTTCTAATCGTTCGTCCTCTCTTGAATTTACTGGCTTTTGTTTTCCTGTTGAAACATCGCCTATAAATCCTGTTTTGGAAGCACGTTTTTTTGTATAATTATGTCAACTTTTCCTCTAGTGATAGGATAGATATTTTGGAACATTTTCTTGCAAATATTTATTTAATTTCCCTTTACAGTAGTAAAATACATTGCTGTTATTTCCCTGAACTTTGTGTTACCAGTTTTGCTTCTTCCCTTTCGTTCAACTTTCTTCTCTATTAATTTAATTCTGTCGCTTATAAATTGATCTTTGTTGGTTACATTTTTTAGGAAGTCATCAAAAACTATCTTTTGGCTTTCTGTTGCTACTTTATCCGCACATTTTTTTCTGCAGCAGGTATTAAGAGATACGAATTTTTTCGCTTGTACTAATACACCTTTTCGGGTTAGATATTCTTCGCCCCTTAATTTTTTTCTTCTTAGTTACTGGGTCTTTTTCTGTGAGCTCTTGCTCTTCAATTTCATTTCTGTCCTCTGTTTCTATTTCTAGTCTTCTTTTCTTTGTTTGAATTTCTGTATCAGTGGATTCTTCTGATGAAGAAATATTCTCAGGAATATATTCTCTATCGTCGTCGTCGTCGTTACTATCATAATCATAGTGACTGATTTCATCAATCGCTCTATTGCCCTTTTGATTACTACTACTTGGCTCATAAGGTACAATAATGGTATTAGATTCAGAAATTATAATGTCATCATCAAGGTTGGGAATATTTTCAACAACTACTTTCTGAGTATCGACACTGTTAACAGCTTTCGCCATTTCTAATATTCTTTTGCCTCGAGACATGATACTTAAAAAGTGCCTAAAATTAAAAAAAATAAGTTTGTTCCTATTTTACAACCGCATTTTTTCTCAGAATCTGCTTGTGAAAAAAAAACATCTTAAAATTAAAATTTTTATTAATTTTGGTGCAAAAAGAGCATACCTACACTAAATTACAAAAACAAAAATATACTTAATGATTGTACACACATCAGTTTTTAATGTGTTTGCAATACTCAAGACACCGAGTTCTACTCATATTTTTACCCTATAATATTTAAGCATAATATCTTTTGCATGACATGGTGTGTTGTGATTGAATTAACACATGGTTTTTATATTAAATATATTCTAATATATCACACTTACCTGTAAAAATAACCTTTTTTCTATAAAACCCCTTCTCACTTTAATTATCTACTGCATAAAACGTTTATAGAAAACACAGACTTTTAAATTCAAGACACTCTAACCTTAAATTATAAGTCGTCAAAACTTGATATGTCACATGAGACGTCTTACAAGCGCGGTCCAAACATGATAAGTGTGACATGTCATGTTTTGGCAAAGATCGAAAATACTTGCACCAACATATCATGTAATAAATTGCTTAACTGGTTGCCTAAATTTTAATGATCGACATATCAACTTTTGCCACATAAAACTTTACTTTAAGTTACATATCATGTACATAAAAAGTGAATAATGAAAAAAGTGACATATCAGCTTTTGGCAAATAACCACAGAATTGGTCCCAGCCTTTTCCATATAGCAGTACAAACTTCTTTCACAATTTCTCGTACAGTACTAAATCCCAGTCTATAATTGAAGCCAATACTTCTAAAAGAATTTCCTGTCGCCAAAAATCTGAAACAAAAAGAACTGTATATAGATTATTTGTAGTGTTTCCATTTTTTGTTTTTCAGGGAATAAAGCTAAAGAACGGTGGGACAATCTAAGAAGATCTTTTTGTAATGCAAGAAATAGACAGCGGGATGAAACGAGAAGTGGCATGGCTTCCAAAAAGAAACCACTCTGGAAATATGAGCAACAAATGTCCTTCATTACACCTTTTTTAGAAACCCGAAAGTAAGTATAAAATCATTAGATTAAATTCACAAACCACACGTTTCGATTTTACACGATATGCTTCTATTTCAGGACATACAGCAATTTAAACGAATCTCAGGCACTGTCAGTTTAATAACTGAGCCAGAAGATCTGTTCGAAGGGTCAGGAGCAGAGGAAAGTACACCTGGTCTGGCACGAAAGAGGCGATCAGGACAACCTAGCTGGCGATGAAAAAGCAGCTGAAGCAGAATCCGTTGAAAAACGTGTTCATTTGTGTGAAGCACTATTTTATTCAGAATATCTTCGGAAAACAGCAATGACCATGATTCCAATGGATTTCTTACATTTCTGGCTGCACCTTTTGGACCAGGTAGGTGACACACAATGTTTTTACTTTGCCGTCTTCCCCGTTTTTCTGGTATTTCACAACTCCATCTGTATCCATTTTTACCGTTTATTGCTAAACTTCTTGACTTCTTGATGTTAGATGGGCCTGCCTCATAAATGTCCGCATCGCTTTCTGATTCATCCCTATCAGACAGCTCTTGTTCAGTATCAGACGGCTCTTGCTCCTCCAGAAAGTCCGAGTCTTCGTCAGAGGTGTGTTCATTTTCAGGCAATGAGGGATCATTTGATAGTTCCAATAACAAATTATTCATTTCATCCTGCAGTTCTAGTTCAGTCAAAGGCCTTTTTCGCTGCCAACGAGACATTTTTGCCTACATCAAAAATGTATATATACTTTTTATATAAAAAGATTAAAACATACTTACTTTTACGAACAATTTCAACAATAATAGAAAATGTACTATTCACAAAAGTTACGTGCACCACACACTGGGGTATATGGGACCCCGGAACTGGCGAGACACGGCTACCGCTGCTGTACTAATTCCCGTGGCATTTTGTCGTTTGAGGATTAGGTAGTGGGGGTTTAAACTAAATTTACGTGGAGCATCAAAACAGTTGGTTATAGCCTCGAAATTTGGCGCGCTGTTAAAACAGTGCTGGGGTTTTCCATACCCCAGTGTGTGTTGCAAAGGTTAAGATTTAACCCTACAGAACTAACATTGTTTCATCATTGTTTAAGAATAACCATTCGTAAATTTTACGATTTTTTTTTTAATTTAAGGCTAAACAAAAATAAGTAATCATCAATAAAGTTAAGAAAGCTAATATAGGGTTTATTAAAGCAATTGAACTACATTTAAAACATAAATACATTAATTAGAACTGCACATGGAACACATTTTGGCGCGATGCTCCAAACAAAAATGTCGTCTGCATACGTCACATTTATTGGTAGTCATTCTTCTTTTTTGTTGAAGGACATATTTGGCAAGTTGATCTTCCCGTAGCTTCTGGAATCGGAATCTCTTCAGGTAGTTCCAGTTTGAGAATTTGCCCAATGTTGTTCTTAATAGAGCGCTGCAAAGTTGGGCTTGTTAGTCGATATTTCATCCAAGGTTTCATTAGTTCTTGACTTAGCTGTATCATAAAATTTCTTCTATTGCTTGGACTTTGATTCGCTCTATTCATATTGTAACTGAATATTATATATGCGTTTATAGATGCAATGTTTAGCATACCATAAAATATGCAGAGAGGCCAACGTTTTGTTTTACGTGATGTAGACATATGCCCACACATCTGGTCGAATGTATCCCACGCCTCCTTTTGTAGCATTATAAAATTCGATCATATCCGGTTTTCCTGTTGTCTCAGATATAAGAGAACTTGCAGAATGCATTGTACTTAAAAGAACAACATTCCTATTTTTCTTCGAAACATACGAAAGCAATGTCTTCTCTTTATCGAAACAAAATCTGGCATCGCCTGGTTGCCGTCCTCGTATGGAAAGCATTTCGGGAGGAATTTCTCGCTTGTTTTTCGTAGCGTCCCTGTCATGGTAAAAACATGTGGCTTCTGGAGAAGTTCATCTGCAAGCGGGATGGATGAAAACCAATTATCCATGGTTATATTGCGATTTGCGCCTGATACAGAAGATGTTAACGTTTTGACGTAGTATTCTGCCAATGGCATATTATTAGTTTTGGTTGTTTTACCTATGTATGGAGATGCATCTATCATGTATTTACTTCCTGTATCACATACCACTACAATTTTTATTCCGTATTTGGCCGGTTTATTCGGAATGTACATTTTAAACGGACACCGGCCACGGAATGCTAATAATTGTTCGTCAATGGTAACGTAAGACCAGCTTTGTAAGAATTTTTGCAGTTTAGAATCAATTCCTCCCATAGTTCTCTTAATTGGTGCAAATGCATCTTCGGCTTTTCTAACAGCTCGAGTACTTTTATCGTCAAAGCGAAGACAGTTGATAAGAAATTTAAACCGTTCCTGACTCATGACTGCTTTGTAAGTTGTTCCACATAAAGATTCATCAAACAATGCTTGGCTGTTTAGGCAATTATTTTTAAGGGCTCCAGAAAAAATCAGTAGTCCTAGAAGCGCCTTTATTTCCTTATATGTTGAAGATGTTGTGGCTTTTTTATCTTTATAATTTTCTGATCTTATGGAAATTTCAGCGTTCGTATGCGTAACAATTAAATCGATCATGACATCTGAAATCAACAAACGAAAAACTTCCAAGCAATCTAAAGTTTCTCTAGCAACATCTGTTGGCCCTTGAATAATATGAACCTTAGTTTTCATTGGTACCCTTGATGTTTTTCCTGCAACAGCTCACCAACGATGCCCATTTTTCCCTCTGAGGCTAACTTGCGGCCTGCTTCTATTTTCACCTAATAATTCAGGGACATCCACAAGTTCATTTTGTAACTCTTCATTTATTTCGTGCGTCTCTACATCTACATCTGTATCGCTATTCTCTGACTGTTTCATTTTCTTTTTTCTCTTCCGATTGCCTGGTACATGCTTGGGATAAACTAAAATGTGTAGAATCTTTTCTTTTTATACGCTTACTGGGACCAGGCAACATGTCATCCGATTCTTCATCCTCACTAGACGGTACAAAATCACTGCCTGAATCTTCGAATGGTTCGAATTCAACATGATCTTCCTGTTCGGAACCGCTATAATCACTTGCCACTTCATCCTCATTCAATATCTGCTCAAGTTCATGAAGAGATAACGGTCTCGTCATCTCATTCCATGATTTCCAGTCTGTCATTTTGTTTGCATTCATAAAAATAACTGAAAAAAAGCAAAATAAACAATCCAAGCCAATGCCAAAAAAGTTACATTAAGACTAACCTATCATAAAAATTTCGAGTAGCACACGTGCAGCGGGTAAACCAAAAGCCTAAATCACTGCTAAACACACACACCTCACTCGTCAGCAGCTCAAAGGCAACTACTAAGAATTTAACGGCCGTCGCTTACGCCGTATTAGAAATCAAGGTCAAAATATGTTCCGCTTCGTAAAAATTACGAATGGTTATCGTTCTAGGGTTAAGAAAATTTTAAAATATTTCTCCATTGACTGCTAGACAATAACCCAGACGATCATAAAATTGTCTTCTTACATTGGCTAACTGGTAAATTTTATTGCATTCTGCAGAAATAGTATTTTTTAACTCATCTAGATTAGAGTAATTTTTATCCTTATATATCATGCTTTTTAAATGGCCCAAGAGGAAGAAGTCATTTGGCGAAATATCAGGAGACCTGGCTGGCCAATTTATTGTGTGATGTAGGCCAATAACATTTCCATTAAAAGCATTGTGTAAATATTCTCGAACAGCCAGAGTATTATGTGCCGGGCAGCCATCCATTTGGTACCAAATTACCTGATTTTTCCTGGATACATAATTTAAAGCGGGTAAAATTAGTTCTTCGAATAGTTCCAAATAAATTCTGCATTCAAATTTTGATTAAGAAAAAATGGTCCAATAATAGTTTTCGCTCTACGATTTTTTGATAATAATAAAGCACTAAATTTCAAAATGACAACGTTATGTCACGCTAACTGGTATTTTTATTCAGAAATATAAGGCGATAATAATGTAACAATTTTGAAAAATATATTAGCATCTAACTAAGAATCTAAAGTTTTTACCATGGACGTAGATTTGCATGCTCATCAATAAACTTCAATAGAATTTTTCTCTATAATAATTAGGGGAGCCAATATTTGATCCTATTAAAAATTACATGGGATTTCCTGAATTTCCCGACCGGCGATGCATCACCCGGTATAATAATATTACAGGGTAATAGGGATTAACTATCATCACTTTTATATGTCAAAAGATGCCAAGAAACTACCAGGCCACTGTAGCCCTTAATTTAGTTACGGTGGCAAACAAAAGTATGGAAACATTTTATTTTTTACTATTTCTAACGAGTAACCAATTTATGGCCAACACTGTATTCTGTGTATGTTTGTTAAACCTCAAGAATTTTACTGATAAAGTATAAACCATTTTTATCTCGTTTTTGCCGATTTTTTGATGTTTTGGTATTTTGTTGTTTACAAAAGTATGGAAACATTTTATACAGTTATTTTGATTAAAAATTATTGTAGTTATTGCTCTGCCTTATAACTTAGTGTGATAGTAGTATTTCTAAATAAAATGCCAAAGTGCAAGTATTATGACTATAACTTTAAACAGAAAATAGTTGCACTGTATCAAAAAGGTGTGAAGCAAATTGATATTTCGAAGCGGCTTGACATTAGAAGGGGTACTGTGAGTAAGATTATTAAGCGTTATTTAAAAAGGGGAACTGTAGACCCCGCATTTAAAAGTGGAAGGCCACGAAAAACTTCCTTAAGAATGGACCAAGTAATTGTAAGGAAAGCCAGAAGTGACCCAAAAAAACTGCCGTCGATATTAATAAGGAACTAAAGGAGGAATACCCAGATGTAAACGTTTCTGACATGACTGTTAGACGACGTCTAATAATGGAGAATCTTCATGGTAGACGCGCTGTTAAAAAGCCCTTGTTAACAAGGCGCCACAGAGTGGCAAGATTAAAGTTTGCTAGAGATCACAAAGACTGGACACAAAATCAATGGGCTTCAGTACTTTTCAGTGACTAAAGCAAGTTTAATTTATTTGGGAGTGATTCTACAGGATATGTAAGGAGGCCTTCTGGTCAAAGATTCGACCCAAAGTATTTGATTCCAACTGTCAAACATGGTGGAGGGAATCTAATGGTGTGGGGGTGTTTTCGGCGATCTGGTACTGGTCCGTTAGTCAGGATTGATGGGCGTATGGATGCACAAAAGTATGTTGAGATATTGGAGAGTAACTTGCTGCCATACGAAGAGGATCTGCCTTTGTCATGGATTTTCCAACAAGATAATGATCCTAAGCATACATCCCGACTAGTTAAGAATTATTGGCTTTTCAAAGGAAAAAATTCGGGTTTTGATTGGCCTTCTCAGTCGCCCGACTTGAATCCAATCGAGAATCTTTGGAGGCACTTAGAAATCCAAATTAGAAAAAGGAATATTAGAAACCGAGAAGATTTATGGGTAGTTCTGGAGGAAGAGTGGAATAAAATTTCAGTCAGCTATTGTGCAAAGCTAATAGACTCAATGGGGAGAAGATGCCAAGCAGTCATTAAAGCCAAGGGGTGGCCAACTAAATATTAAAAAAGCATTGAATTATTGATTGAAATATTTTTTGTTTATAGTTTAGAAATGTTTCCATACTTTTGTTAACCGTTTTTTGAATAAAAATTTATTTTTCAAATGTTTTTAAGTGTATACTTATGTTTTTAATATATGATCTTTTAGGTCTCATCCCTTAACTTAAAAAATGGTATTTTATTTTAAAAAATGATATTAATATATACAATATTAAATCTTTATTAAATGTTTCCATACTTTTGTTCGCCACTGTATATCACATATATAAAAGTAAATCCCCACATGAAAATACAGATGCCTTAATTCACTCTCATTAAATCCTAAATGCTATGGGGATTGTGCTAAGATATTACATATATAACCCATTTAGAACTGGTTTTTGAGCCAATAGAATGTGGTTAAAAAATATAGGGTGTTATTGTCTAATAATTATAAATTTATTGTCATAAATGATGTACACCTGAATGATCCAAAATCACTAAAAGGGAAAAACTTGCTGATATTGAACCAATAAATTATATAACTTATTATTTTTTCTACACTACAAAGCCAACCTTATATCTGAGAATGTCTGTAGTTGTACGTCAGGAACATTTCGAAATTATGTAAAACCATCTACTTTAAGATACCTAGGTCAAAGAAAATTAGAGAATTCTGAGAAAGGAAGGTTAAATTGAAAGTTAATTCATACGTTAATTATTAAAAAAAAAACTTTTACGTATTTATTAATCATTTTTTGTAAAAATCACACACCAATTTTGTGCAAAAAGAAAGTGGAATATAGTGAAAAAGTTTGATGACGGATATCGGGAAAACTAAACCTGAGCGATGAAGATTTTTTCCGATTCGTAATAAGCGCCCCAAAAGCCCGGTAAGTAAAAATTGCCTTCTCCCCCAAAATACAAAAATTGGACCCCTCGAAGCCTGAGGCTTCATGTTCCTATAAATTGTCGCTTTTTTCGGTTGCCCTGCAAATAATTATTTATTTGTGAATTTCATACTTACCTTTACCACAAGTAAAGTAAACCAAAGCACAAAGAGTGCAAAAATAGTTAGCAAAAAATTTAAGACACCCACGGTACGTTAGTATTTAGGCTTTCAGCCTTCGTGGATTGTCCAAAGATAAAAAAAATGCAAAATGGACTCTAGTCTAACCGACGCATTCAGAAATAATCTTGAGATACAAATTAAGGAGCCGTTAATTTGAATTTGGTGGCGCTCGGTGGCGCTCGTTCAAATTAACCTGCTTTGCTTTGCTTTATCTGCTGTTGCTCCCATTGCAAGACGATTAACCAGCTCTCCCACTTCCGGACTATGCTTTCCAGGGCTTCGTACGTGGAAAATCTGGATGGTCGAGCTTTCCGCTCCCAGAAATTCGGATTCCAATTATTTAGAGGTTTACTTTTGTTTGATATGAAATAATAATCGATTCAATGCATAAATTGTAGCTATTAATCAAAAAAACTGCTACTCGTATTGTGCATAACCTTCACTGTCACTTGCTGACGCTTTCAGTAGAGGGCGCCACCGTCCTCGGTCGTTACGAAAACACGTGCACATCGCTAACATAAAACTATCAGGTTTTTAGAAATCTTTACTCACAGCGCTTACCACTAACCAGAAGAAAGATGCTATTAATTTATCGCGAGTCTTTTCTCGATCTCCAGGGGCACAGAAACACCCGTACAACTCTTCAGCTGCCTACCCGGGGACGCTATGTAGCCTTCTACGAAACGTGACTGCACAACTTGAAAATCGTGAAGAGACTGAAATTATCCTCGATAATTACTACGTTCGGTTTTGAAAAAGCACTAGTGTACACTTTACATATTTACATTCCTTTGCCAATAAACCGTGCAAAATATATTACACTTTTATGTTTCTTTGTAAAATTCGGGCGCATTCAGATTCGACAAAAATTAGAGGTGAACTTTACCCCAACCTTGACCTTGGCAAACGAATTTGTTCCTTATGTTTTTTTAATAAGGTCTTGCTTATTGCGCATGTCGATCCTTTAACGGGCGTTGATTCTGAATGCGCCCCTGGTTGTAAATTAACTACACCTCGTCGCTAGGAGGTGTGAAAAGTGGAATTTGTCGTAATTTGCATATTTTTGACATTTTAAACAGCAGGAAATTATAAATGTGAGGTTACGAAATCTTGATGTTTTGGATTTATCACATTTATAATGATTATAATACAAACAATATTTTGCCTTCTTTTTTCCATTCATTCATTCAAGTACATATTGGAACGTGGCAACTGTGCTTTGCTGATTGTTTATTATTGTGATTTATGCAGTGTTTTATTGTGTTTTTTCAAAAGTAAATGTGTATAAGATGATATTGTGAAGCCTTAAGGATACAAATCAAAGACATATTAAAGGTAACATCTTATTATTTTTGAAATGGACTCAAAACACAACCTCTAAATCATACATTTTGTGTTTACGCGCCAGGATTTTGGTGCGATGCTGCCGCGTCTGAAAATTAATACTTGACACTTATATTCGTGTAAAACATTTTAAATATCGTATAAACGCTGCATTTACATGTTTTGTTTTTTCAAAGTTTTGCGTAATATGGATGGGGCTGACATTTCCAACAATGAGCAGTTATCACAAATAAAAAAACTCTTGAACGATAGTAACGCTGAGTTAAAAATCGTGCTGTTCAAAGTTTGCAGGAAGGAAGAATTAAACAAAAAAGTTAAATCTTTAAATAAAATAATAACGGACCTAAAATCAGATAATGTTAGTCTTAAGTCGAGAGTGAACATTTTAGAATCGAAAATCGTAAAAACAACATTGTAGTGTTCGGACTGTCATACTCTAATTTAAAGAATATCGAACTGGTTAACTGGGTCCTGCCTTTACTTCAAAAACACCTTAAAACGAAGATAGGGGCAAATGAAATTAACAATGCGTATTATATAGGAACACCTAATAAGGCTAACCGACCGCTTATTATTGAATTTTCTACATATCTTAGCAAAGTTAGGGTTTTCAAGAACGCTTTTCATCTAAAAGGATCACCTATATCCATATCACATGACCTATCGCCTAAGGATAGAGAGATAAATAGAGTCTTGGTGCAAAATCTTAAGGAAACTAGGTCAAAAAACTGGTGGCGTATATCAGGGCAACATACTTCATATAGGCGAAGAAACGTTTACCTATGAGCAACTTGTCAATAAAAATACTTTTGATAAGCAAGATGACGATGTTTTGCGCTCCGTCCCATTTCGTTTGTGCACCGGGGTGCATTTTTCTATATGCCACACGTTATTGCGAATCGGCTGATACTCGAGCGGCGTTTGTAAACGCCACTTGCGATCGCAAACGTCGGTGCTAAACAACACACGTTATCGCAAAAATAATACTTATGCGTAATTATAAATTTATTTATACATAGGTACAGACAAAGATAAAAATATGTTCACGTATTCATTCCGCTAGTAATAATCAAGAGAGGAGAGTGAAATTAATTCAACACATGCCAGTATTAAATATTTATTAAATACATTTTTATTTGGTTGTTTGTTTAAAAAAAATGGCTGCATCACTTTGCAATCTTTCGAGCTCCCAAAGCTCGATTTTGTTTTTGATACACAAGTTTCTAAGCTATGCGGAGCTAGATTTTCGTTTTTCCTAATATTTGCATCAGGTTTTCTTCCAGACTGAAACCGCCTTCTACCGGTGAACTTAGTTTTTCTTCTGGCCACACTAGTTGGCTGTACAGAAATTTTCACACCTTTTCTTCTTGTATGGACCATTTGTCTTTTAAAAGAATAACAAGGTTTGAAAGCTGTGTACAGTCCACTCAAAAGAGAAGATGAACTATTCATATTTTTCACATAGTTTTGAATACATGCCTTGACTCCACCTTGAAAATTTTCAGGATCATCTCTAAGGTTGTTTATTACTTTATTGTCTAAATCAGTAATAAATTGTTTCCATTCACTTAGTAATTCTGTGTTTGAATTGTCAATATTCTCATCATTTAATGTTACTGTACCGCTGATTTCAACATCCGTAACACTTGTCTCATCAATTGTATTATCCACAACAAGATTTGACTGACCCTTAATTTCGTTATTTACACTATTAATGTTGAATTTTTTTATGGCTCCAGCCTGATGCTTGCATATTTTTCCCGATTGGCCTTGGGGACAAGAACACATGCATATTTCCATATCAATAAAATATACTTCTTTTTTGTCTGAACTTAAAATAGTGTATTGCAAGTGACCTGTTTTATTGATGTTATTCAGATCAACGTCTTTTTCATCTGGAGCATATCGTTTAATATTTATTTTGTTCAGTACTAAATCCAAAAGTCTTTGTTTGTAATACATGGAGAAACTCACAACAATAAAATCGACGAGCTGAACCAGATTATAGGCTTTGGTTCTTTCCAATGGAATATCCTTAAATAGCCGGAATATGACTTCAATCATATTATTAGTAGATGGTATTTATTTGGGTACACGCCAAAATAAAATTGAAAGTACTAAAAACCAAAAAAATATTAAACAAGTAAAAAGATAATTAAAAATCGACGTTTCGGTGGCAAATCTGCCACCGTTGTCAAGATAAATGTAATAAAAATAATAAAAATAAAAACTTACTATTATTTAGGTTTTAAAATTCACTATTTTTCTGTTTTTTTGGGATATTCTGAAAATCTGAAAAACTTTGACATTAAATGTCAAAACATGTTTGTTTGGTTATAGTGTCATAGTGACATAGATAACTGGTTGCTGGTGTATTGATTGTTTATTTTACAAAAAGGTGAATAGTTAGTTAATTTTTAGTCTTCCTGAAGATACTTCAGTATCAAGCAAAGGCAACCAAGTGTTATTTAAATTAACTGAAATTGATGCTACACAATTATCTTTATTTAATAATATATACGCACTTTCTTTGATTTTGCGTTTTTTAGAACAAGTTTCCTTTGCTAAAATGCTCGAAGCATCCCAGTTTATTCTATGATTGTTATCAAATGCGTGTTGGCAGATTTTTGATTTATGAAATTCTGTGTTTTTAATGTATGATCTGTGTTCTTTTATGCGTTTGGCTAATGGTCTACAAGTTTCACCTATATAAAATTTATTGCATTCGCAAGGTATTTTATAAATGACATTTTTTGTATTTTCATTTAAGTTGTATGGTTTTGTTTTTGTTAATTGAGATCTGATTGTGTTTTGTGTTTTAAAGATTGTGCGAATATTAAATTTATGCCCTATTCGTTGAATTTTATTTGATAGTCCGGGAATGTATGGTAATAATAAATTTGTAATAGGTCTATTTTGATTTTGTCTTATAACTGGAGTTTCAAATTCAAGGAAACAATTATTTATAAAATCAAGAGGATAATTATTTTGAATTAAAATATTTTTTAAATAATCTTTTTCAATATTTATATTTTGATTAGAACAAATGACTTTAATTCTATCAAATAGACTTTTTACAACTCCCTTTTTAACCATTATTGGGTGATTTGAGTTAAAATTTAAGTATCTATTTGTATGTGTAGGTTTTCTGTAGATTTTTGTTTCAAAATTGTTTAAATCTTTTTTATTAAAATGTCAAGAAATGGTAGTTGTGAGTTGTTTTCTTTTTCTAACGTAAACTTAATTGTTGGTTCTTGTGTATTAATGTGTGTTAAAAAATTATTTAAATAGTGTTCGTCATGTTGGTATATAGAAAAAATGTCATATATACAGAGTGATTCAAAAGTAAGCGGCATCCTTTCAGGAGCGTAATCCTTGCATAAAAATAAGGCAAAAAGTTCCTATAAACATATGGCCGAAAATGCATATTAAAGGGAGCTACAACCCTTTGAAAGTTACTGAAGAAATTAGGTTTTTATTTAATATCTTTATGATTAAAAAAGGAAGTTTTGAAACTTTTCAAGGTTATATTTTTTTAGTGGCCAATTTTATGGTGAAACCAATTTTTCACCTTGACGCTTCTAAGGGGTGGTTTTTAAGGGTCTAGGGAATAAAACCCTCACTAACTTTTCCCCTTTATAAGATTTTAACTTTTTGATAGCTTTTTCTGAAAGTCCAATGATTTTTACCAAAAAAGGTACTCTTGCCTCAAGTCGCTAGGGGCAATAGTTTTCGAGAAAATCGCGCGTAAACACTTCAATGCAGGATTGACCCCTATTTTCATTTGAAAAAAAAATTTTTTTCAATTTTTAAAATAAAGGCTTTGTAGCTTTTAATAAGACGAACAAAAAGTTCTTATAAACATGTGTCTGAAAATGCTTCCTAAGGGAGCTACGCCCCTTTGAATAGGACACCCTAAAGACGATGTTTACTCAATAACTTTTAAACGCTTTACAATTAAATTTTGAAAATTGGTGTACAGCATAAACATTTGATAAAGATTCTAAATTCAATATTTTAAAATTAAATTCATGGGCGTCACATGCGGGAATGGCAAGGGTAAAAACATCCCTTTTCTTTTACTCTTTAGGTTATTGTGATTTTGTTCTAGTGTTTTCTGAAAATTCTAGAGTTTTTACGTCAAAAAGGTACTCTTAGTGCAATTCGAAAGGGCGTACCATTTACGAGAAAATCCACTTTGAAAACTTTCTGATTTGAGTATGTTGATGAAAATTAATCTGCATTGCCATAGAAAATAAAAACACACTTTTTACTAACATTTTAATTAACAATTTAGAGCAAATGTTCGAAATTATTACCATTAGCGTCCCGACAAGCTGCTATTCTTTTTATTAGATTGCGGTGCACACGTCGTAGAATTCTTGGGTTGTTTTTAATTGTCTGAAATCCTTCTTCTATCCTTTGCCTGAGAACATCAATATCGGGAATTGGGCGAGAATAAACTAGCTGTTTTAAGTGCCCCCATAAATAAAAATCAAGGGGGTTTAGGTCAGGAGACCGTGGTGGCCATGGCACTGGACCCCCACGACCTATCCAACGGTTTCGGTAGGCATTATTTAAGTGATCCCTAGCGATAAGACTAAAATGTGGGGGAGCACCGTCGTGCATAAACCACATTTGTGCTCGTAATAGAAGTGGGAGATTTTCTAATATTTGTGGTAATTCGTTTTGTAGAAAATTTGTGTAAATTTGTCCATTAAGTCGTTGCGGCATAAATACGGGTCGTATTAAATGTCCATCGATTATTCCCGCCCACACATTTAAACTAAACTGCTGTTGATGTGCTTTCTGTACCGTAGCATGGGGATTCTCATCCGCCCATATGTGGTTGTTGTGAAAATTGAAAATTCCGTTTCTTGTAAAGCCGGCCTCGTCGGTAAATAAAATTTTTTCTCAAAATTTTCATCAGCAACGCGTTTTTCTTCTAGCCAATTACAGAATTGTACACGAGGATGAAAATCTCGCTCTTCCAAAGCCTGAACCCGTTGAATATGATAAGGGTAGAGTAACATCTCGTGCAACATTCTCCATACAGTTGACTGAGAGGACCCTTCTTGATTTGCGATGATGCGGGTACTTAAAGATGGATCTTCTTCAATACGATCTAGCACTCGTTCTTCTAATGCTAGGGTTCTGGCATTTCTTGGTCGCCCATCAACTTGCTGTTTTTGAAAATTTCCTAAAGTAAAATGTAAGTAGGTATTATGCGACGTTACTCAAAATTTAGAATTTACCTGTTTCCCTTAAATTACGGTCTACTCTTGCGAAAACCGTACGGTGTGGCACTCGTCGATTAGGAAATGCCTCTTCATACAACCGTCTCGCTTCCACACAATTACCAAATGCCCTTCCAAACATAATGTGAATGTCAGCTTGTTCTTGATAAGTAAAATTCATATTAGCTTTTAAACCTGTTATCCCAAAGTACCAAAATCAAGGCAATGTCCTTATTATTAATAAATAATTTGTAAAACACTCTAGTAACTAATTTCACTTTGACAAAGTAAATCGTACAATGGCATTTAAAAAACAGCCTAGAAATAAAATTAATCGCTAAAAAACAACCGCCAACTTCGTTTTGAATGTGTATCTAGCAATTTTATTAAATTCCATTTCAAAAAAATATGCACGATAAGGAATATGAAGATTTACTTGAACAATAAAATAAACATACTCAAATCATAAAATTTTCAAAGTCGATTTTCTCGTAAATGGTACGCCCTTTCGAATTGCACTAAGAGTACCTTTTTGACGTAAAAACTCTAGAATTTTCAGAAAACACTAGAACAAAATCACAATAACCTAAAGAGTAAAAGAAAAGGGATGTTTTTACCCTTGCCATTCCCGCATGTGACGCCCATGAATTTAATTTTAAAATATTGAATTTAGAATCTTTATCAAATGTTTATGCTGTACACCAATTTTCAAAATTTAATTGTAAAGCGTTTAAAAGTTATTGAGTAAACATCGTCTTTAGGGTGTCCTATTCAAAGGGGCGTAGCTCCCTTAGGAAGCATTTTCAGACACATGTTTATAAGAACTTTTTGTTCGTCTTATTAAAAGCTACAAAGCCTTTATTTTAAAAATTGAAAAAAATTTTTTTTTTTCAAATGAAAATAGGGGTCAATCCTGCATTGAAGTGTTTACGCGCGATTTTCTCGAAAACTATTGCCCCTAGCGACTTGAGGCAAGAGTACCTTTTTTGGTAAAAATCATTGGACTTTCAGAAAAAGCTATCAAAAAGTTAAAATCTTATAAAGGGGAAAAGTTAGTGATGGTTTTATTCCCTACACCCTTAAAAACCACCCCTTAGAAGCGTCAAGGCGAAAAATTGGTTTCACCATAAAATTGGCCACTAAAAAAATATAACCTTGAAAAGTTTCAAAAACTTCCTTTTTTTAATCATAAAGATATTAAATAAAAACCTAATTTCTTCAGTAACTTTCAAAGGGTTGTAGCTCCCTTAATATGCATTTTCGGCCATATGTTTATAGGAACTTTTTGCCTTATTTTTATGCAAGGATTACGCTCCTGAAAGGATGCCGCTTACTTTTGAATCACCCTGTATATCTCCACCAAACTAAAGGTTTATATTGATAATTTTCTATAAACTTTGATTCAAAGTTTTCCATAAAAATATTACTTAATAAAGGTGATAAAGGTGAATCCATAGCCATGCCAGAGGTTTGTTTATAAAAATCAGTGTTATATTGAAAATATGTTGTTTTGACACAAAAAGTTAAAAGTTCAAGAATAGTGTTTATGCTTAATTTTGTTCTTTCGCCAAGATGAACATCATTTTCTAATTTATTTCTAACAATATTTAATGTTTTATTCACTGGGACATTTGTGAATAAACTAACAACATCAAAACTTACCCGTGTATTATTTGGATCAATATCTATGTTTGATAATTTCTCTAAGAAATGTTTAGAATTTTAATGTATGAATCAGTGTTGTTTACCAAAGGATCTAAAATAGTAAGTAAAAATTTTGCTAATGGATGTGTAGGTGAGTTTATACAACTTACTATAGGACGTAAAGGTATATTAGGTTTATGTATTTTTGGTACTCCGTAAAAATGTGGTGTATTACTGTTGTGAGGTGTCAGTTTAAATCTTTCATTATCTGTAAAAGAGTTCTTGTGTTTCTTTAACATATTATAAATTTGTCGTTCAATACATTCAGTAGGGTCATTGTTTATTTTTGTGTAATTACCATCATTTAAAAGAGACATTATTTTATCATCATATGTATTACAATCTATTATAACTGTTGCATTTCCTTTATCTGCAGGAATAATTTTTATGGAATTGTCTCTTTTTAATGATTGTAATGCTTTTTGTTCAATTTGTGTTAAATTTTGTTTAATTTTAAATGGTTTTTCTAACGCGATCTTTGTTCTAATTCTAAATTCATCTTGATGTTCTATTGGTAAGTTTTGACATGTTTCTTCAATGCAAGAAATAATGTCAAGCTTGGGAACTGTTTTGGGTGTAATTGCAAAATTTAGCCCTTTAGAAAGAACAGGTTTTTCAGCATTTGTTAGTTCTTTTTCAGTTAAGTTAACTACAGTTTTATTAATCATTTCATTATTATTTATGCTAGATACTTCAGAGTTTAATTATTTTTCTTGAATTAAAATATTAAATTTATTTTTATGTGTGTTTTTTGAATTTCAAAATGTATTAAATAGCTATTATAAACACAATTACATATATAATTAAAATCAAAAATATGAATTTGATTTTTCAAAATAGATTTTAAATTATCAATTTCTTTTAATATGACACTATAACCAAACAAACATGTTTTGACATTTAATGTTAAAGTTTTTCAGATTTTCAGAATATCCCAAAAAAACAGAAAAATAGTGAATTTTAAAACCTAAATAATAGTAAGTTTTTATTTTTATTATTTTTATTACATTTATCTTGACAACGGTGGCAGATTTGCCACCGAAACGTCGATTTTTAATTATCTTTTTACTTGTTTAATATTTTTTGGTTTTTTAGTACTTTCAATTTTATTTTGGCGTGTACCCAAATAAATACCATCTATTAAATGAATCCGCCAAACTACAGAACATATCTTTAATTCATATTATTAGTGTTTGAACCCCTAGTTAAAAATTGCTTTCTATAGTAGATGCACCACATGTGCTTGCGTTTTATAAGTTTTTTTATGTAACTAATGAATAGTGGGTAGCGTTTACAATCTTCAAATAATTTGGTAATACTATCTTCAACTTGTGATTCAGATTCACTGCTCTGTAGGACATTTTTGAAACTGCGATACTTTTGTTGTCTATCCTCATGAGCTATTTGGTTGGTAGAAGTACATAACCATTTCCACACGGCTTTTAGCACATGAAACGTACACAACAAAAGTGTTGAAGTCGGCCAAAACATTTCGAGGACTTTTCGTTCCTTCAAGTCGTCATCCGTAATAATTACTTTTGGTATCACTTTAGTGGGCATAATATCGATTAAATTTTTTACGGCCACCTCAAACACCTGCACCTTTTCTGATGTAGTTATAACACATCCTATAGGAATTCCCCCACCAGAAGACTGCGTCACAAAAAAAAACAATTTATGATTTTCCACATCACAGTTTCCTGTGGCATCAACGAACATGATTTCGGAGGCTTGAATTAGTAATTTGGCAGCTCTCTGCATCATTGGAGTGCATAATTATACAGTGTTATGATCATCGATTTGCTGTATTTTAAATAATGTGTCTGTATTGGACAAGTTCTTTTCAAGATCTTCCAATGCATCTTTACCCGATCTAGAGCCAAAAGTAGCCTTAAAATGTTTTTGCCATATGTTTGAAAAGTCTTTCTTTTTAGGAAAAAAATGTCTGTCTGCCATTAATTCTTGATATTTATCTCCGTATTCTTCCTTTTTTGTATAAGCAAAAACTATGAAAGCCTGAAGCAACGGAATGACCTCTAGTAAAATACTCCAAAATTTCTTGAATAGTAGTATCACTGATTGGTCGTTTACTTAGAGCAACTGCACTAGTAATCGTATGATTGTGGTTGTTTTTAATCGTTACAAGACATGGCCAATTTTTTATAAGAGAATGCTGCGTCTTGTCAGAAGCCCTTGAATACTGACTGGGATCTCTGTTTATTGTTATAATGATTTGAGCAGGGCAATCAATATTCTTCGAGGGGTATTTTCTTTTCCTGGTACTGACATCTACAAGACGTGTTTGTCTTGTATTAAAGTGGCATTGATAATATCTTTTAAATATATTCTTTTTGCTTTTTCAATTGAGTTTTGAATAGTATTTTTAATGGTCCACGAAGTTTTTGACATCATTTGATATTCTGACATCCATTGCTGCAAGAAAAGAGGTGACAATGTTAATGTTTTGTTAAAACAACATAATATGTATTATGATTAGACAAATCTACAGGGTGTTTTAGAGTTGTGGTGACAAAACCCTAGGGGAGATTCCGCTCAGTAAAATAAGGAAAAAAGTTCATATGGACATGATGCCGAAAATGCTTCGTTTCCGAGATACAGGGCGTTAACTTTTTCCCAAAAATGAAGTTTTTTATTAAACACTTAGAAATGCTATAGCCGATTTCAACGAATTCAGTTCAATTAAACCAGTTTCAGACAAATTAAATTCGATCTGAAATTTCCAGGGGCGTACGCAGAGGGGTCATTCCAGATATACAGGACAATCTACAACACATTTTTTTTCAAACTTTAGGAACTATTTTTAACTTCAAAATGATTCTAGTCGTTTGTTTATGTCTCACTTTGAAGATTCTAATATGTGGCAGAGATCTTAAATTGACTTTTTATATTTTTTTTGGAATTTTAATAATAGGCCAGCTTCGGAGTTGATGAAAATTTTACGGTGTGGACATTTTTTCTCATATTAGCTTTTAATATAGAATATGAACCTAAAATTTATTTTGAATCAGTTTTTTCTCAACAGTAACATGTAATTTATAAATATATTTAAGTTATTTTTAACTTCTGCTTAACCTCGGAATTGACTTATCATGTTACGGTGTTGATACTTTTCATTTTACCTGATTTATTGTCCAATAATACAGTTTAAACATTTTAAAATAAATAAAACTAAAGACAAACCAAACATCTTTTTATTAAATTTAAAAAAATAACATCTGCAAATCATTGTAGAATTTCTTAAAAGGCAAATAAAAAGGAATGAAAAATATGGCTAAATAATAAAAACTAATAATAACTAACAAACACGTTAAGCAATTAAAGATAAATCAAGCCTGGCGTTATTTTAAATTTTACAAAATAAGTATCTTTTGTATAAAAAAATTCTAGCTAAATCATTTTTAAAAAATGTTTCTTTAACAAAATCTAGAATGGTGAAATAGTACAAACGACTAATAACTAACAAATATCCTTTCTATATTTTTTCGGAATGGCTCTAAAAAAGTAACGGCCTCTTTTTATTTGTGGTTCTTCCAAAACCATTTCTATATCATCTATCTCAATTGCAGCTATGTCATCAACTTCAGGAAAAACGAAATTTTTATTAACTTTTCTTAAGAATTTTACTTCCACAGTATTGTCATTAAATATTTCACGAATATGTTCAACATAAAATTTTAGTTTTTTCTTTGTTGGAAATCTTACGATCACAAAAGAATTTTGTTCCGGACCTTCTCTGGCTTTTGTCTGATCACCTGCTAAGTACTGATTTTCTGTTTCACTATCTGAATCAGATGAATAAACGTCATGGTACTTCAAACGAGCTGAATTGTTAAGTTAAGGAAATAGCTCTACAAAAAACGTTAAGAAATAATAATAAAACTAAAAAGTGTATAAATCACACAAAACAAAAGGATACAGACTTCATTCTGTTTATATAACTCTAATGTCCCAATATGGTAGTGTGTACACAAATTTGCATTGTTACATTCCAAGCACCTATAACCCCTAAACAACGAAAGTTATTAGATAGTTGAGAAACTAGTGATTCACGAAAGAGAAGTTTTCTTTTACTGTCAGTGACATTGGAAATTTTTTACTTAATGAATTAACCCTTTGCAATGGAGAGTCTTTGGTTGAATATCTTTTACGAAGCCGCTGATTTCGTTTTCTCAATTTTTCTATAATGCGTTGCTTCATTTGAAGTTTTTTTCTAGGATCTTAATAGCTCTGTAAGCTTTGGCTCTGTCTTTTCGTACACGTTTTCTTCCCACAAAAACTCGACTTGTGCTTGGTCTTTCAATTTCTTGAAAAACAGTTGGAGTAGGAGGAGGTGTGGTTTCGTTTATAAACTGAATGCCCGCCTCTCTTTGCTTTTTAATTTAGTTCTGTATTTTTTGAACTCTCCTTCCATACTTTACGTTTTTGATTTTGCTCGCGTCGGTTTAAGTCTTTAATTTTTTTGATTTTTCCTTTTCTAACTCTTTCAGCCCATCTTTCCTTTTCTTTTGCTCTTTCTCTTTGATACAGCTCCGGATTTGCCTTTATTCTTTGGCGTCGAAGTCGCTGAGCTTCAGCCTTTTTACGCTCTTTTCTTCCTCTTCTGATTTGCCCTTCATGACTTTCCTTTTTTGAAAAAAACATAAATCAATTTTTGTGTTAAAAATTACATTTAACTAATTTTCTGTCAACACCGTAATGGACCCTCAACACCGTAACATTTTTGTGGTACGGTGTTGACGGCTACGGTGCTGACAAAAATTATAAAATGGTTATGTTTATAATTTGTAATAAAGCTAAAATGTTGCAATTTTCAATACAAGAAACCCAATAGGTAAGAAAATGGCTTATACATAAAAAAAAACATTCAGCAAAAAAGAAGAGGAAAATCATGGGAACTGTGTTGATAGTATAAAAACATACGCATACCTTACAACTGAGGAACACTCCACACTAGCCGGAAACGCAAAACTAACCATCCACTTTGAACTCACAGAAACAACTGACCAAATGAAACGATCAACCGACAGTGGCTGTTTGAAGCTCCCCCACTTCCGTCTTTAAAAATTTGTTTCTTCAAGATCAGGAACGGTGTTGATGCAAAACCTCTTGGACAGTTTTAAACGTAGCAAAAATATAAAAGTTTACCAAATTATCTTACTAAAAATCTATTATTTTTTAAATTTACCCACTGTAATTTTATAATTTACATACAACGATTATTATCTAGTAATATTTAAATTTAAAACATAATAAATAGATTAAAAAACACAGTGTGGGACACCCTATGGTGTTGACTTTCCAACACAAAAAAATTATATATTTCATTTAATATAAAGTTTTAGTAATATATAGTTTAAAAAACGTATAATGTTGGTGGGTTTACTACTTACTAGCATAATTTGTTTTACAACAACCTTTAGTTTATCGGAAAATAAGACCCCGGACACAAATTGTACCGTATTTATGGAACGACCCAGAGAGCAAATATTATCCTTTTGCTGAAAAAAATATCACCCTGTAATTTTTTTGCTGTTTTTATGTAATTATTTAGATAAATCTACTAAAATACAACTTTTTGGTCTCTTGACTTTTTAAGTGTCTCACGTTTGTGAATTTCATAAGGAAAAATAAAAATCTTTAGGAATAATTATCCAAAAACTTATAGCAGTGTGTTTATTTTTGAAAACAAAAAATGAAACATCAAATAATTTGTTTTTTCGGCTATAGCATTTATAAGTTATTAATAAAAAACTTCATTCTTGGGAAAAGTTACCCTGTAACTAGGAAACGAAGCATTTTTGGACCCATGTTCATAACAACTTTTTTCATATTTTGTTGAGCGGAAGCTCCCCTAGGGTTTTGTCACCACAAGTCTGAAACACCCTGTATAATAATTAATAATACACACAACGTCAAAGTCTTGGACCCCCTTTATTTTTTATAAGCTCCAATACAAAAATGTTTTGTTTTTAAATGGTTATATCTCTGGTCATAAATAAGTTATCAGGAAAATTAAAAAGAAAAAAAATCAAGAAAATGGCAAGCTATCACTCAGCATAAATATGATTCTTTGCTGTAAATAGTACATCCTACAGGGCTATTAAAATTGTTGCTACAACATTCGCAATATAATTCTTATGAACGCATTTGTTCCAAAAATTCTAATCGCCCTGTAAGATGTACCATTAACAGCCAAGAAACATATTTATACTGAGTCATAGCTTGGCATTTTCTTAATTTTTTAATTTTTTAATTGTCTTGATAACTTATTTATGACCAGAGATATAACCATTTAAAGCAAAGCATTTTTGTATTGGAGCTTAAGGAAAAAATCAAGGGGGTCCAAGACTTTTGACGTTGTGTGTAGATATAGTTTTTTGTTCTGTTAAAGAGCGAAAATTAACTACATATTTTCGTTTTTGCGATATAATTTTTAACGCCCTGTATCTCAAAAACCATGCCCCTTATACAAAAAAAAAACCTGTAAACTAAATCTATATTTTCACTAGTAATATTTTCCAACTTGTAAAAATTACCTTATATTAAAATAATATCTTATATTATTTTATACGGAGCAAAAGTCAGACTTTTTATCGCGCTCTTGTAACTTGTTTAACAGCCGAACGAAGTGAGGCTGATAATAAAGAGCAAGCTATGAATAATAAATAAATTTTGCTCCAAATAAAATATGCTATTTTTCTTCAAACACCAATAAATCGACAAATGTATGCAATTTAATCGAAAATATATTTTCGATTTTATTTTATAAAATAAAATTAACCCAATGCCCATGGAAATACTTTTACGTCCAAAGTCAAACTTCACCGCTGATAAATCAACCTAGAAAATTCTGTCTACAATCTAGCGAAATCTTCAAGTTAAATTAATCCAATATTTATAGAAACTTGCCACTTTTTTATTGAAATAATAAAAAAATTCGCCGGAGTCAGGACTCGAACCTAAGCCTATTTAGACCTACTTCCTACGACTGGACGCTTAACGCATCGAACCATCCTAGCCTTAGTATGTTTTGCTCTTTACATAAAGCAGCGAAAATAATAGACCGAGAACACCAAAACATTTTCTTTTTTTTCTTGTAGTTCTTTAAATATTTTAAATATCGAAAATGGGGCATCGTTACGACCTAGCAAAATCATCGAGTTCTCCTTGTGCAAAACTCGACATATTGTGCTCTGTTTAGTTAGAACCCCCAAGCTAGAAACACGTGTCTCAACGATGGCTGTTATCCTTTACAAAACAAACATCCTAAAGATGGGAGTTACGAGCAAAGATTACTAACCTTTGAGCATTGGCCTATGAAGGTTAGTCCGAAAGATTTAGCACTGGCTGGATTTTATTATACAGGGCGATCCGACATAGGAAAATGTGCAATTTGTCACGCAAAATTTTAAGCTGAATTTACATTTACGAGTAACTCGTGTACTGTATAAGTGTACGAGTTTAATTTACATTTATATTCAGACCAGTATGCGAAAATAGTGATTGAAAATGGCGCCTAGTAAAAGAAAACGTGTAGCTATGGCAGGAATTTTATTATTACTAGTGAAAGGAAAACAAAAACGAGATAAAATTAATAGAAAAAGGCGAATTTGGGTGAAAACTTCCTTACGGTCAAGGGTTGTTATGGGAATCGAAGAGAAATTATTGACAGAATTATTAACTGAGCATGGTGGAGGACTGACGAATTTTTTAAGAGTGGACCATACCAGGTTTTTAATGATCCATGATATGGTAAGTACATATATTATATAAAAGGTTAAACGAAATATTTGCAAAATGCAAAATTTTATTTTCGGATAGAACATCTTATTGGCAAGCAAGATACACAAATGAGAAGCTGCATAAACTCTAGATTGCAGTTAGCTACAACCTTAAGGTTTTTAGCTACTGGTGACAGTTATAAATCCTTAGAATATCTCACTCGTATATCTTCTTCTACCATATCAATTTTTGTACCAAAAGTTTGTGAAGCTCTGTTTAAAGAACTGCAACTGAAGTATATGAAGGTAAGTTACAAAAATAAAACAGATATACTGAATTTTAATATCCATAAAATTTTCAACGTAAACTTAGTCCTATTTTACACAAATCTATTATCACCTTGAATTTAAAAAGTTTTGTTATAATTTTGTCAATAACATAAATAATTTTTTCTACAAATTAAAATTAAAAACAAAGACATTTTTGTGTATTATTCACAAAATGTTAGCACCCCGCATTGCTACATATATAGCGTTACTTGAATCCTGGCTATAATAATCATCAAAATGTTCATATGGAATTGGCATCTCAGGGGAATACGAATTTAGGGTATTCACTGAAGATAAAGATTGTCTACTTGTATCTGTATTATAAGTTTCTAATGAGGTTGAAGGCCTATTTTCCGTTTGAACAATTGTTGATCTAGAGTTATTTCCAGAAACGTTTGCATTTTGATTTTCCAATAGTTTCAATCTTTTTCTTGTTATAATTTGTTGAAGTTCTAAATGAAGCTTTAAAGCGTGTTTTAGAGGCATACTTTTTAATTGGGAAGCGATACTTTCACCAAATTTAACAAATTCAGTTGATTCAGCAGCACAAACTTCTTTAAAAGTTTGTAATGGGCATTAAACTCTTTATCTGCTTTTAACTCTTTAGTAACGCGCTTCTTCAAAAAAGTGGTATTTGGAGTTTCATGATCATTCCCAGCTGGTTCTTTTTCTGTAGTTCCTTTATTATATACTTGTGCAATCTGTAAAAATAATTTGATTTTAGGTACCAAATACAGTTCCAGAGTGGATTAAAATATCAGAAGAATTTCAGTTAAAATGGAATTTCCCTAACGCTATAGGTGCTATAGATGGTAAACACATTCAAATTGAAGCTCCTCCTAACTCAGGGTCATATTTCTTTAATTACAAAGGTTCCCGCAGCGTAGTTTTGTTTGCTGTAGCAGATGCAAGCGCTAAATTTATTTATGTGGATGTGGGTTGCAATGCCGAATTTCCGATGGGGAGTATTTAAGAATAGTACTTTATATGCCGCTTTAGAAGAAAAATCTTTAAATAGACCCGAAGAAAAATGTTTGCCAAATAGAAAAAAGCCCATGCCCTATATTTTACTTGGTGATGATGCATTCTCCCTATCAAAATATCTACTTAAACCATTTCCTAGAAGTGCTATTCTTAATGCAAAACAAAAAGTATTTAATTATCGTTTAAGTCGTGCGCGACGTATAATTCAAAATGCGTTTGGAATCCTTACTGCACGTTTCAGGATATTTAGAAAACCAATCTGCTTAAACATTGATAACATTGATAAAGTGATATTAGCAGCTTGTGTCTTGCATAACTTCTTAAAATTGACAGCTACTGAAAACTTAAACAATAATTATTAACATGAAGGGCAACCCTCTAGCATAAGAAATATTGAACATCAGGGAAGTAATAATTCCAGCAAATTAGCACGATCAATTCGAGAAGAGTTTGCAGACTACTTTTATAATGAAGGACAAGTAGATTTCCAATGGACACGTATATAATTTAAGTTTGTACTCGAACTGTTTAAAAATAAAAATATTGTAACTTACTTCGGAGTTTTCATAGGAACATATAGTTTTTCTCGGCGTTATAACATCATCCAAAAATCTCATTTTTGCAAACCATGGCAGTAAAGGTTCATATATATCTTCGGTTTCTGAACCTAGAAACAAAATATTAGGTAATTGTTTGAATAAAAAAAAATTATATCAACTAACCTGTTGTCTGAGATGCAAGAACTTTTTTCTTCTCTTGGTTATAAGTCGAACGTAGATTATTAATCTTTTTCTTCACAAATTCCACCGAAATGTTCAAAATATCTGCTATTGTAGAATATGCTTTATTCCTAGCATTAAGATCCCTATATTCTTTACATCGAACATCCCATAAACACTTCATGTTATAGTAAAGATCAATAAATTGATCGAGATCTTCTGCCGACAATTTATTTTCCGCCATTTTAAGTAAATAAACAACTCGTTCACTCGTAGCGGTAGTCGGATTCCTTTCAACTTTGATGCTAACTCGTATACGATGAACGAGCTGTCATTTACACATACGAATTCGTTGTTTAAACGTATACGAGTTCCTCGTAAATGCAAATTCAGCTTTATGATTGAAAGGAAGGCGATGATCCGCTCTCAGATCATGATAATGGAGGCGCATCCTGTAAGTTAGCTTAGATTTTATGGGTTTGTCGAAATTTTGAACAAAAGCGAATGGTTAAAGTTGATCCTAAAATTAATTTAAGTTATAAACAGATGCTATGCTTTGTTTATATCTCATGATTCACTATGAAGATATAATAACCTTTCTGCAACAGTTTAGCTCATTCAAGTTTCAGTCATGGCTCTGTTAAGTTCGTCATACGTCGTATTAGTAGCGTTAGTGCAAAACGTTTTTTACATTTATACGCCTTATAATGCTCCAGCCGCTTTGATAATGTTAGAAACCAAGGATTTTCCCTCAAATAATTCATGGCTTTCACTACAATATGAGATAATAGATAGACACCATGTAGGCGTTTTCAAGACACTTGTACCATCATCAGTTTAAACATATCTCCGTTACAAGGTTAAATTCCACTATGAGGATCAAACTTTTAATGAAACGGAATGAAAAACATTAATAAGTCAAGTTCCTGATCCATGTGACAACGTAACCACTACAGAGGTTCCAACAGTTTTCATGCAGCCAAATGAATATTATTACAACAGTTTAATTATTTTTATTGCCGTAGCTTGTAGTGTATTACTAACTAAACTTGTGTATAAAATTGCTAAAAGTCAATGTACAATGTGGCTTAAATAAATTAGTTTAATATACAAAGTGTTTTATTATTTAATATTTAAAAGTTACGGTTTAAATTATCCAAAATTGCGCTTGCTAAGATTTTGCGCCTGCGCTTAAGCCCTCGGCTTAAGCCCCCACTTACGCCTCAGGTTAAAGGGCGGACGGCGCAGTGCCTAACATGTTAGAATTGATAAGCTTGACCTTGAAATTATTCTCGTTAGACGTTTGGCAAAGTTTTATTACTTTAAGCGTTTATACTAAGGCCGCAATAATTAATTTTCTATTGGGTTACCGTTCTAATCGCTAATTGATACTCCCTAACTATTTTTAAACAGCTGTAACGCCTTTATGGTTAAAGATGGCGTCATGCGGTTTTCGCCATTTGATAGGTATAACGTTACACTAATTTAAAAAATTTAAACAGCGCGCCAATGACTCATCATCAGGGTTAAATAACGATTTTAGTCGATAGTGCCCGAACGGTATGACTTAAAATTTTTGCGTTTGCACAAATCAATTTAAGGCCTTAGCACAAGTATCCTACACATAAAGGCCATTTTCTAAGTCATGTGATTTTTGACAGGTGACAGATAACATTTGACAGGTGACAGATGACATTAGACAGGTAGTAATGACCACGCCCTAAATGACGCGTCTCGCAAGATTCCTAAATTTTAAATGACGTCAGAGATTTTAAGATAATAAGCTCCACCGGTGGACGGTGGTCCGTCAATGCCTCATTTCCCCTACTTTTGACCGTAAACAAAGTCGACTGATGCAATCATTTGCATCATACCAAAAATAACACAATTAACTTATTTTTCTGGGAAAACATTCTTAATTAATTCTAATTACCCATTCCATAAATAAGTCATTTGTCTAATTGCTAAACAAGATAAATACTTTTAAACAAATATACTCTTTAAATATAATCTTAAATACATGGATTTTTTTATTTTTGATTTAAAGTTACCTATTTTTTTTTAATACACTATTAGGGAATGTATGTCTTAACACGCAAGCGCGCAAGGCTTGCGTAGTATGTAATTTAAGGAACATGTAAATTTTTTCACTTTATTTGGTTGTTTTTCTGTTTTAATGCCTATTTACAACTTTTTTGTAAGTTCACCAAGGGCAAGGATTTTTGGACTCTTTTAGATTTTAGAACGATTCTAGAGGTTAGAACTTACTTCCACATGTAAACTTAGTACTATTTTGGTTCTAGAGACTTCTAATTTTCACTGCTGGGCACAACTTTCACTTGACCTTGAGTCTTGCGCAGTTGACTTAGACATGCGCAGTAGGTACTAAAATAATTGGTACCTCCTCACCTATAACCAAATACTCTTAGGGTCATCCTATGATTAACTATAATACAATAAATCAAACATTTTCTTTTCTTTATTAACATATATCATTTATTTACCATCTTAACATAAACTATATGTAATTCTAAGAACTACAGTACCACACTTAACCTTGAGATTTGCGCAGTTGACTTAGACATGCGCAGTAAGTACTAATATACAGTGAAATCTCCCTTGGGCGGACACCGTTGGGACCGGCCAAAAGTGTCCGTCCAAGGGGGTGTCCGCTTAAAAGAAATTAAAAAAAATTCTTTAAAAAACTTTAATTAAAAAATTTTGGTGATTTATTTTAAATAAATATACAAATAATATGTACCTTATTATTTTAAAAATAGAAAAGAAAAAAACACACAACATTATGTTAATTAGTAAAAAATTCATCTATTTTAGTTTGCCTCGTTTTTTTCTTTAAAATAGCGTCCATAAATCTTAGTTCCAGTTTAGAGAGGAGCTCCAAAGATTCTGCATCCCCGTTATTTTGGGCAAAAGCTTTAAGCTGCTTGGTTAGGGTTATAGCTTTATCATAATTTATAATAGGATCTAATGCTGCAAATTCATCCGCATCAGATTCTTCGGAAAGTTCTTCCACTTCCACTTCCATTGGATTGTCCACTTTTTCTAGCTGTGGATCTTCTGCATAAACATTTTCATCCATATTGAAAAAATCATTTAAGTTTTCGCCTGCCAACTCTAACAAGTTTTTATTTTTAATAATTTCTGCTAGCATGCTTAGTGGTAAGTCGTCCTCCGGATCAAATGTATCAGCTTCAGTAGGCTGATGGTCACCTTGATTTTCATATCTAAATCCGGCTTTGCGAAAGCAGTTTTTGATCGTTTCCTTAGTAACTTGTTCCCAAGCTGATTTTGCAAAGTAGATTGCATCCAATGGTGTAATTTTTTTGGTTAATTCAAAGGCTGTGTCGGTAGTATCAATGTTTACTAGCAGATGTTTTAGTATCAGACCTCTGTAATAAGTTTTAAAATTTTTTATAATTCCCTGGTCAAGGGGTTGACAGGCCGCAGTACAGTTTGGAGGTAAAAATATGATTTTAATGTTTGTTAGGCGAATTTCTTTTGGATGAGATCCTGCGTTATCCAAGAATAACAAAATGTTTCGTTTTTCTTTTCTCATTTTCCAATCAAGATCGTTTAACCACTCGGTCATAATTTGTCCTGTCATCCAAGCTTTTTTATTAAATTTCCAAGTTAAAGGCAAACTGTTAATGTTAATATTTTTGAATGACCTGGGCTTCGCTGCTTTACCGATAACTAAGAGTTTTTCCTTATCTCCCGCCATATTTGCACAATGCAAAATTGTTAACCTTTCTTTGGGCAACTTTCCACCAATGCACTTTTCTTTTTTAATGTGAGCGTTTTATTGGGTAAGGCTCTAAAATAGAGGCCTGTCTCATCAGCATTATAGACGTCTCTCGGTGAATATCCATTTAGTAAAGACGGACATTTCTCCCAGAAGGCTTCAACATCTTCAGCATTAACAGAAGCTCCTTCTCCTGAAATTGCTTTAAAACTAATGTTGTGGCGAATTCTAAATTTATTTAGCCATCCAGAAGAAGCACGGAATGTAGAATGTCCCAAAGTGTCGGCTATTTCCTTGGCTTTGCATCGTATTAGCGGCCCTAAAAAAATGGTAAACTAAGCCACAGAAAAAAGTTTTTACCTATCCCCCTATACGCCCCCTCTCTGGGTTGATAATTGCAACCACACCTAACACCCTTAAAATGAAACCTTAGATAATGAAACCAACATAAGATCGCATGAAATTGAGAAAAAATCTAAACTAACCAATCCCAGGAATTTTAAACGAGGTATGGTTGGTTAAGCTATAAAAATATTAAAGTGTACCTACCTGTTAATGGAACACCCTTGTGTCGAGCTGTTACAAACCAGTCATAACACATTTTATCAATTCTGGACCCTTCGCCAGTCAGAAAGCTTCTTCTTTCATCCAAATTGCTGTTTGACGTCCATTTGTTAAGAAGGCTTTCTTTATTTTTAATAATATCGGCCGCTTGCGTTTTTCCGATATTAAAACGTTTGGATAAGTTTCTCACACTTAACTTTTCCTTATTATAAACTTCCACAACCTCAATTTTTTGCTTAAGCGTAAGAATTTTTCTGTTTGGAACCATTTTTTTAACAAATATGATCTGCTTACTCTATTTCCCGCATAAATGCTACGCTACGAATGACGGTAATTCCCGAGCCTATAAACCGAAGTATTAATATCGGTAAATCCCCGGTTGCTCGGGGAAGTCCCTTTAATAAAATCCAGCAACGACGTGCGGCGTTGCTTGGAACGTTGAGACGGTGCAAGTAGGGCACGTAGGAGATTATTATACCAAAAAATACGGTAATGCGCGTATGTTTTCAATGCATTTTGTCCGTTCAAGGGAACATCTGAAGGTGTCCGCGTCCGTCCAAGAGAATGTCCGCTCAAGAGAGATTTTAAACAATGTAATTTATATGAGAGCAATTCGGGACCGGCCAAAAGTGTCCGCTCAAGAGGGGTGTCCGCCCAAGGGGTGTCCGCGAGGGGGAATTTCACTGTAATTGATACCTCCTCACGTAGAACCAGATACTCTTAAAGTCATCCTATGATTAACTATAATACAATAAATACATAAATCATATTCTTTCCTCAATTAACATATATCATTTATTTACCATTTTAACATAAACTACATGTAATTCTAAGAACTTCATTCTCATGAGCTCTAACAAAGATACATTGATCATAATTACAGGTATCTTTTTCACAATGATGACAATGAAAATGAAAATCTCCATGTTTATGTACATAAATATACTCCAGTTTTGAAACATTATTTATAAATTTTAACAAAGTATTGTCCTCCTCAAATAACACGTAACACTTTTCACAAATTATTACTTTGTCTCTCTGACTGTAAAACACATAAAACACATTACACGAAGAATAATCTGTTGAATGTATACTATTATAAAACAATTCTGCATAATTATTATGAATATGTTCACACACAAGATTGTGCCCTACTGTCACAAGATAATTACTTTGATATACCAACAAATTCAGGAAGGTCCTTGATAAATTCAATTTTCTCTTACTGTGAAGTGTTTTTCAAATCTATACCACATCGAACATCAGCAATGCTTGGATTTTCGGTTTCCATTATTCTTACTTACAACCCGAACAATCAAATCCACAGGACGGTGCTCTTTTACAAGGTTTCCTTATAAACTTTTGATCAGTAATCACCAAGTCTTCCGACACAAATATCGGGCGTAAATCACAACACTGGACACAGTAAGCAATACTTTTTGTGTAACTTTTCTGCTCTTTTCGACACACATCACAAATTCCTGTTAACTGACGAACACCCTGCGCTATTTTTTAAAGGTAGAAACCAACTTGGCCACCTATTCATACGATAACTTAATAAAATTGTCTAAACTAAGGCTCTACACAAACGTTCTTCACATTTATAACTTATTTGTAATCCCCTCCAAGTTACGTACGTGACTCATACCCTCAAGGTCAATCGTATTAGGTGACTCATTCTATTTTTATTAACTGATAAACAACGTGACTCATCCTTTAGTGCTAATATATTATTCTTCTTACAATTTTTCCGCGGATTATGTGGTTTAGAATAAATTCTTCCGATTCTTCGGGAAGATTGGGTGGCAAACCCTCTACTAATGTATTTACTTTTAACTGTCAATAAACCACAAAATCAAAGAAAATTTAACAAAAGTTCTAATAAATACGCCACACTAGGATTAAACGAGTCGTCCATAACGAAAAAATATCGTTTTGACATGCAATGTTCCTAATAGTAGTAAAGGCTATAGTGAAAAAATAAAGTTAAGGGGAGGGTTAAATACGGAGTAGGTATTCTAGTTTTTTTTATGAGGTGTGTAGGTGTGACAGATTATCAAGACCATTAATGTGTTAAACAACACGTGCATCAGAGTAAATATTTCCCTTAAGAAAAATTTATATATACAATTTAATAATAGATATAGGAAAGTACTACAGTAAACCAATGTAAACAATACGGTCATAAGAGTCCTTAAACATCTACATACAGTGTGTCCCAAATTGGTGATGGATGTATTGGGATCTCGGAAACCATAGGAGATAGAGAAACGGTTAAATGGGGAAAGTTTTAGGCAATTTTATGAGTAACATCATGCCGCTTACATAGTGAGTCTGGCAGTTCAGGTTTTTGAGATATTTTCAAAAAACTGAAATGTTGCATTTTTGAAAATAGGCTGTAACTTTTTTATTTATCAAAATTTTTGAAATCTGTAATCACAATGAAAGTTTATAAACGGATAAGACGGATTCTGCCGCAGTAATCGATTTTTACACTTAATTTTAAATAGGAAGGAGCGGCTTTTGCTGCATTTTGTCGCTGTATTTATGAAGATTCTAAGGTCCACTATTGATATATTTACTAACCAAATTTATTATGAAAAATGGATAAGGCGGGTTTTGCAACTTGGCGCCTCAAGTATTCGAAGACAAATCATCAAAGGATTTTTTTCTTGTTTTTAATTTTTTTTGTTAAAAACTTTTTACCGTTTTATTTATTATTCCATTAATTTTTCTGTTTTCTTGCATCTCTTAATGCTTTTGAATTTTAAAGTTTTAACCCTTTAAGAGTCACTTTACAATAAAGTTAGTAAATTCTGACAGACAGACAGCGTGGAAAAAATGATAAACTGCGTTCTCAACAAGGTCCGCACAAGCTAGGTTGGCAGTTCGGATTTTGACCTCTAGGCCAGTAAAACTATGGGTCCAACCTGGAACAAATTTGGGACAAGCTGAAATTGTCAGGATACCTTCTGTAGGTGGTCGACAATGTTTCCTAAAAATCGCACAAAATCGCATGGGCCGTACTCGCCCAATGGGGCTTTAAACTAAAAAATCGTGCTTTTTTATTATTTTTTTATATATCTAAAAAGCTATTATCTTTTTTAAAAATCTAGAAGAAAACAAAATTATTCCCAATAAAAATACCTACCAAATCGTTTTTTGTTTTTAAAAATCGGCCTAAAAACAAAAAGGTTATGGGCTTATAAAAATTGGGTCGATTGGGCTTGGACTCTATTAAACTGCTTTTGGCAAATTCGACTTTATTAACGCTGACGCAAATTAATTGGATGTTTTTTATAACAAAATTATGGTAGTTGTCATAAAAACCAGTGTGTAAAATTGTATTCAAATCACTAGGCATGATTTAATATTTTAGGTAAAGGGTTAAACGCAAAAATAGGTAAATAATACTATGCTAAAATGTGCTGCACTTACTCGTTTAATAATAATCTCAAATAATGTAAAAAAAAACAGAAACATGCTATTAAAACTAAAGTCTGTATGGCACGGTATCAAATTTGGAACCAAAATGGCACTTTTTAAAGAGTTAGGCCAGTTGTATTTATTATTAAATTTGGTACAAAACACAGTGATCATGTCATACGGTCATAAACAAAAAGTATACTTACTTTATTAAAACAAATTTTAATAAAAGAAAAAGAAATTATTCTATGCATTCATCATTTTCAACAAGACACATTTGTTGCATTGTCACAATACTGTCCAATGCAAATTGTACAGCTTGATGAACATTGTATTCCTACCTTGCAGGTACAAGTTTTGGAGCAAACTGACTTGCATCCGCAAAATAATAATTTTATAATAAAATGGAGAGCGAGGTCCTTACTGTTTCTTTGTGGGTCTAAGTAACCGTCCTTTTCCACCCAACCCCACCCTCTTGGGTCTAAATTATTTCCCAACCATGACTGCACCTGAAGGTAAACCCTTTTAAGATGTAATTGAGCAGCTTCAGTTGTCGGGGGTAAAGAAGCTAGCTCAAAGTTATTACACAGTTTTTGGCGTGCAATTACCTGATTGTATTTTACATACCTAAGTGAGTTTAAATTTTGGCTTCTCCTGCTGCCGTACCATTTTAGAATAAAGTTTTCCCCTGATTTTAATAAAGTGGCAATATCACTGAATACCCTTTTAAATTGAAGTAAATCTTCGGAAAGTTTTTCATTTTTAGACAAAACAATTAAAGCACTTTTTTTGCCCTTCTTAAAGAATGCCGATGTGGTATCGCAACCCGACATTGCATGAACAAATTGATAGATCAAACGAACTTACCTGTAAGTGAAGTTCGATCTAAATTATATTCATTCCTCGACGAAGTAAATAGAACACTATTGTAGTTTCCTCGGCGCTCGCGTCGACCACACTCACATGTCCAGAAGAAGAAAAAAATCGATAATCCACTGTTAACCACCACCTGTACGACTGCTGAAATCATTCTATACAAAGCCATACTAAATTGTTGCATGTATCGGGTAATAAAATGTATTATTTTTAGGGGCGGATGCGGAGTCTATTTACTTCGTCGAGGAATGAATATAATTTAGATCGAACTTCACTTACAGGTAAGTTCGTTTGATCTAACAATTATATTGCATACCTCGACTTCGTAAATAGAACACTATTGTAGATGTTCAAAGTCCCAACATGCAACAATAAGTGTGAGCGATTATGTCAAAAGATTTATTGAATTATTTATTCCCCGTTTTCTGGTGGAAATTAGTAGTATCGGATATACTTTTAAGTCTAATAAATAAATAACCCTTACGAATGAATATCTTGTTTCAAGTCCATTTATTAGGCATGAAAAATTTTAACAATAATAAACTTAACATTAAAAAAAATACATACAAATACTCGTATATGTGCATACATTGCATCTGTATAAGTAACTTAATAAATATTTCTTAAAACATAAGAACAAAAAATCGAAATACATAAGAACGATATAAATTAACAACTAAGCCTATACATACATATTAATTATGTAATTATCAAATAGCCCAACATAATCCATGTGTAATGAGTCTAATACCGCTTGAGAAAAATTATTGATATGACATAATGGCCTTTTATAAAAATTCGCAAAGGTGGCAGATTTCTCAGACCATCCTGCCGAACGCCTAATTACGTCTATGTTAACTCCTTTGCGGGACGCAGCTGAAGTCGCCGCATGTCTGGTACTATAGGCCGAAAAATATTCGTATCAATTCCGCTTTTATTGAGAACGTCTTTTACCCAGCGAGAAATTGTTTGCGATGACGCATTCCTAAAAGGTTTTTTATGGGTTATAAATAGAAGGTTAGTTTGGGGGCCTCTTAAGTTGTTGGTTTTCTGTAAATAAAGTTTTAAGGTACCTGCGACACAGAGATGTTTATTACTATAGAAAGGGATGGAAATGTTGGGTTGATATCTGTTACGGCCAGATGTTTTTAATCTTTTGGGATTTTTATGTTCATTCCCTCCGAATTTTCCGTAATATTACAAACCTCTATACTAGCTATGGATTGTATGCGTTGACCGGTTGTTAAAAGTAATAATACCAAAGCTTTTCGAGTTAAATCTTGTAAATTTATTTTATCATTATTTTGTTTTTCTAAATATTTAAGTACAATAGAGGGGTCCCAGGTACTCTCGTATTTAGGCAAGTTCGGCCGGAGTCCATAAATCCCTTTAAAAAACCGTTTAAGTCTAAAATCATTGGATAGGTCCTGACTGGCTATTTGGGAAATTGCGGCCCTGTGCGAATTTAAGGTCCCATAAGAATTTCCTTTTGAAAACAAATTGTTAAGAATTTTATTAAATGTTCAGTGGAAACTGAAAAAACATCAATTTTTCGTTCCTTACAATAATTCCACCAGAGTCTTAGCCCGTTGTTGTATTGTTTTAAGGTTGATAAAGTAACTGACGCCATACATATGTGTAAGGCTTCCTCTGGAACTTTGCCTCTTTGCAACGCTTGCCTGATAAGTGCCCGACCACCAGGGTAAGTTGACTGCAAAGTGGATGAGGAGTCCTGTCAGGGAAAAGAAGTAAATTTGCCTGAGGGCTCACAAAAATTGGTTCCTGAATTAAGAGGGAAGTGAAAATGGGGTACCATGGCTGAGTAGTCCAGAAAGGTGCCACTACTATTCCTTCAGCTTTATCATCCAAAATCTTTTGTAGCACTTTAAGCATTAAAGAAAATGGAGGGAATGCATAGAAATTTAAATAATGCCAATTCAGGGTAAAAGCATCAACTGCGTAACTTTCTGGATCTTTGAGCCATGATACAAAAGTTTCACATTTCCTATTAATCCTGCTTGCAAACAAATCAATATTGGGTTTTCCAAAATGGTTAACAATTTTGTTAAAGACTTTCTGATTTAATTCAAATTCGGTTTTGTAATTTATCGCCCTCGAACCTTCATCCGCCTCTACATTATCCGAGGACTTTATATATGAGGCAAAAATGAAAATGTGACGTTCCTCCCACCATTGCCATATGTTTCTAGATATAAAGTTTACCTTATTATATCGGACACTGCCCATGCGATTTATACAGGCTATGGCAGTCTTATTGTCGATCCTGCATAAAATAGAACAATTAGACAGATTTTTTGCAAAGCATTTTAATGCAAAAAATGCTGCTAAGAGCTCTAAATAATTAATATGATATCTTTTTTCATTATTTGACCAGTGACCATGGGCTCTCTGGCCATTACAGAATATACCCCAACCCGTACAAGAGGCATCGGAGAAAATTTCCAAAACAAAAAATTGTGGCCTGAGAGACCTACTACAAATAAAATGCGAACGCCACCAACGAAAGTCCTCAGATAATGCTGAGGATATTTTTATTTTCGCGTTATAATTTCCCCTTGATTTTGCTAATGCCTTAAATTTTTCCCTTTCAAAAAATTTGGTATATAGCCAGCCATATGGTATGACTGGACAACAGGAAATGATTGACCCAATAAAAGCTGAAAAATATCTAATTTTGCAAAAAATTTTCTGACCACATTTTTCTGTTAGTTTTATTAACCGGCAGATTTTTTCCTCTGGAAGAGAAACTGTAAAATTTTTTGAATCATATTTAAAACCTTAATATGTACAATTCTGTTTTGGAACGAGGCAACTCTTATTAAAATTAATAATAAAACCTAATTTTTGTAAAACAGACTGTGTTATCACCACATTGTGTCGACATTCCTCAAATGTGTTCCCTAGGAGCAAAAAATCATCCAAATATAAATATGATATAAAACCTTTCCCTCTTAAATAAGACAGGACCGGCTTCATGACCTTCGTAAAAATTCGAGGGGCACAGTTCAACCCGAATGGTAGGCAATTAAATTCGTATAAAATACCGTTAAAGTAAAACCTTAAAAATTTTCTATAAGATTTGTTAATAGATATTAAAAAATATGCCTCCTTTAAATCCAAGGTAGCCATAAAACAGTTTTGTTTAATAAGTTTGGTAACAGTTTTATGATCCTCCAACTTAAAATGCTTTGTTAAAACAAATTTATTCAGGGATTTGAGGTTTAATATCAACCTAGATGAACCGTCACTCTTTGGCGTTACAAAAATATTGGATATGAATTGCCCTTACATTTTTTAGCTTTTGAAATAGCACCCTTTTTAACAAATCAGATAAACAATCCTTTAATTGTGCCTTCTCCCTTAAGGACCAGGCTGGTTCCCTAGGAACCTTTTTTTGATGTGGTTTTTTACAAAAAGGTATTTTTAAACCAATTATATAAGACAAAATACATCTGTCATTAGTGACATATCGCCAATATTTTTCAAAATGTCTTAATCTCCCAGCGGTCTTACTAACCTCAGGCTCTATATTCAAGTATTCCTCCTGTAGGATGTCGATGGCCGGTTCTTCCTGTCTGTGGGTTCTCGTCTTTGGTAATTCTTCTGCTGCCAGGGCCTGCTGCTGCGTCTGTTTTGGGACTGATGTGATGTTGGTGTTTGTCTGACCGGACGGGTCCCAAAAGATGTTCTGGTCAGACGTTTGTAGTTTAAATTCTTCGTTATTGGTTTTACGGATTTTAGATCCTGGACAGATTTTTGAGTATTCTTACAGGCTTTTATTTTCTCATCAAGATCATCCCCAAAAAGCCATTCTGTAACAACTGTTTTCTCAAGGGCTTCTTTTAGGTCTTTATTTAAAACCATAGTTGCTAAATCTCTCCGAGATTTTGACTCAGAATGGAAGAGATCAGCCAATAATCGGCCAGCATCACTTAGCCTTTTAATGGCCAATCTATTTACGCCTCCCTCGTTTTTTCTTAATAATTCTGTTAGGACCATTCCAATTGAGGTGGCTACTGCACCAACTTGTTTTTGTAAAAGAGCAAGACGTGCATCACGCCGAATGGCCGAATCCGTAAATGCCGCTGTGACGACCCCATTTAACTTTGGTGTATTTAGCTGTTTACAGTTGCTTGGCACAGGGTATTCCGAAATTAAAGAACCTCGTTCTTCTGGGGTGATACCCTGTGCTAGTATAGCCACCCATCTTTCTGCCAAGTCCGACTGGATGCATGGTCCCCAGCTTTCCACTTGCCCCACTTTTGGGCCCAAGAGTTCCAACACTTCCTCGTCTAATGCCGAGGTAGAAGCCTGGGGTTCATTAATCTCCCTTACACTAGAGGTGGCAGATTCTTCGTCCGAAGAAATTATTCGGCGATGTTTTCTAGTGAAAACAGGCGGCGGCGGCGATAAGCTTCTAGAAGGAGAACGAGATGTACTAGAAGTAGACGATGCACTTGTACTTGCACATTCACGATGTGGTACATTGTGAGACACACGGTCTCGGCTTTTATGTCTGGATAAACGCTGACGCTCACGGCGTGATTATTTATCTTTACCCTCATGTTCACGACATGATTGTAATGACCTCAGTTTCTTTTGTAGTCGCCTAATTTTGGCCCTTCTATCGGTATCCCTAACTTTTGGCATTTTAACTAAACACTCACACTCACTAAACAATTCGATCACAAAAACTAACTTTTAAACTCGAGTAAACCGGCCGTACCGTTGTTGTGCGGCGACACTCGACTAAGGAATGATTTCAGCAGTCGTACAGGTGGTGGTTAACAGTGGATTATCGATTTTTTTTCTTCTTCTGGACATGTGAGTGTGGTCGACGCGAGCGCCGAGGAAACTACAATAGTGTTCTATTTACAAAGTCGAGGTATGCAATATAATAATATGTTTTTAACTATTGCAGGATCTAAATTCGATTTTGATGTGTGTATATTTGTTATTTTGTCCATTTTGCCTGCAACACCTGGTCTAAAAAAAACAGATTTTTTGTTTTGCAATGTTCAATGAGCAAGACAAATAAATCTGTGTCTTGTCCAACAACAAAAATATTAGATTGACTTTGCGCGGCCTGTGTTGCTGCGGTCGCGGCAATCATATAATCCGCATCTGATTCTGATTGTTTAACTAAAATGCCAGCTTCAGCAAAATGAAGTTTTAAATAATTTACAAGTTTTTCCTTATTAGACGATACAGCTAAGAAATTAGCCTGACTTATGTTTACCGTATTTTCAGGATTAAAAATAATTTCGTGTCCGATATTTTTAGATCTGCGCTGATGTTCCGTATATTTAGTGTTTAGAGCATCACTAGAATATCCATCAAATACTATTATACATCTATTTTTACCCTCAGATGTATAATGGTACTTAACGTATTTGACATATTGATCCAAAATGTCCTTGTACAATACATTCGAATCCCAGATAACTTTTTTTAGTAGAAATCCACCGTCAATAACAAAGATCTTTTGCCCGTCTGGAAATTTAATAATTGGATTGGCTTTGCTGTCAAAATAGGAAATTAGTGAAACCTCATCAAAAATACTGCTGGGATAATAAGAGAGCTCATACCTAAAACATTCCTGGGTATCATCAGGAGTTTTGGCAACACATATTATTCGACTAAAAAGCTGTATTGGGTTGACCACTGACAATGTTTTACCCACCTTTACGGTTTTGTTTGCATGTGCCATTGGAAAAACCCGATCGTTTCTTTTAAGTTTTAGTTCTAGGAAGGATTTTCCTTTGTTTTTTATTAATATTTCTTGACCGACTTCGTATGCCTTGTGGCAATTGATCTCTTTTGCAGCGATTAAACCAGAAGATAATGAAAACAATTCCTTTTTATTTTTGTGGAAGGGCGTGTGCTCTGAAAACCAATCCAGCAATGTTTTTAAATCCTTATGGTCTCGCTCTATTCTAGAATCTCTAAGTTCTTTATGCTGTTCTGAAAAAGTTGGTACGACATTTGCAAATCTTTCAATACTATCACTTATTAGGGAGCACTGGGGCATGGACGATATCCATCTAGAAAATGTGTTTTCAGTAAGTCCTCTCCCTTGAGTAAGACCTCCTACAGTTTTTATAGAACGCATTAATTCTTGCTCTATTATCATATCTGTCCATGTCCCAGACCAGAATTTGTCAGTTCTTCTGACCGTAAAGGCTCCTTTTGTGAAAAACGTGTCATATTCTTCCTCAGAGATCTGATTTTGAAGTTTTAAAATATTTTCTAAATAAAGATGGAGTGATTCAGCGTAAGGAAGATGACCGGCAGCATGGAAAAAAGGAAGCATTTCTTTATAACAATATAACTGCAACTGAATGTCACCCAATCTTTCAGATCTTATAAACGTGAGGGCTAATTCGATCATGTTCCAATATTGATACCAGAGTTTAGTAGTTTTGCTAGAACTTGATAATATCTTAAATTTTTCAACAATTTTTTTACGAATTTTTGCGGCTATAGGTTTGAATGTTGTAAGATCACAAGAATTGAAGTTTTTAGTATAAGTAAGTAGAATAGTGAGTGCTAAATAGGTTAAAATGTGAGCTCTTAAAGCACGAGCGTAAGAATGCCCACTAAACATATGAACTATACTATTTTTTGCATAAATTTTTTGCCAAGCATCTTCCAATCCGCTCCCACTCATAAAATATCCTATACATCCGAAATATGAAATTAGATTATGGAAACCGCCAAGTCTAATATTTTTGATATTTCACTTTCACTTGGGGAAGAAGCAACAATTTCTGACGCTTTCCAAAAAAGAGGTTGGTCAAAAGTAACCACACAGTCAAAAGTAACCACGTAACCGAACGTGCTGCCAACAAAAAAAAACAATTGAACATCGGGTTATCGATTTATTGCAAAAAATATTTAAATTCTTTTAGTGAAACACCCTGTATATTATATCACTATTCGAAAGATCTATTAAAGGCCATTAAAAAAGTTTAATAATTTCAGAAATATAGCCATCCTCGGGAATTTGATAGTAAACTGGTATTTTTAAAATAGAAAACTGTATATTTCATTACCATTAAATAGATATTTAAAAAGCTTTAAGAAAATACCACATTTGATATGTCTATCTCTTATAGTTTTGGAAATATGGTAATCCAAATCTGAAAATTATTTTAAATTTTTATATCTCTACAGCTCCAAGCTATAAGCACCAAGTTTATAGTCTAAGATCCAAATAGAAGGCGACCTTCACCCATCGGTTTACCGGATAAAAACTGTTTTATATTAAAGATAGTATTTAAACAAAGGTATTGCCATAGCGTTGTCTAAAAAAATAGGTCAAGGCTATGACCAATTAAAAAAAATAGGTTTTAATATTTTTAAATTACCCATTATAATGTGAATTTTCGTTTTTTTATTGTACATGACAGTACAAATATATTAGTACATTTTTTTTCTTTGATTTTATAAATAACGCTGTGGTAAATTTTTAAAACTTTAAACATTTTTTTTGTACATGGTGTATTATTTAAAAATATATATTTTAATACCTACCATACATACGTATTTAAAAATATAGGGGTTGCCATTATACAAGGAGTGTCAACAATTTTGAGGTTATTTTTTAAAATTAAATATGTCCTTGACAAAATTTTTTTGGGCAATTTTATGGCGATACCTTTGTTTTAATACTATCTTTAATATAAAACAGTTTTTATCCGGTAAACAGATGGGTGAAGGTCACCTTCTATTCTTCTCGTACTAATAATGTCGAAGATAAAATAGACATAATATCTTCTAGTTTTAGATTTAAATGGTCATATTTCCAAAACTATAAGAGATAGACATATCAAATGTGGTATTTTCTTAAAGCTCTTTAAAATATCTTTTTAATGGCGATTCAATATACATAATACATATTCTATTTAAAAATGCCAGTTTACTATCAAATTCCCGATGATGGCCATATTTCCGAAACTATTAAAAATTGGAGATAACGCATAAGAACTTTTTTAATGGTCTTAAATAGATCTTTCAAATAGTAATATACCATGTTCCATTAAAACAAAAGTATAATTTAATGCAATAAATCAAAAACCCGATGTTTAATTGTTTTTTTGTTGGCAGCACGTTGATGAAGCGGAAAAAATGCTACTACTTTGCTAATTTAACTGAATTCGTATCTCCAATAATAAAGAAGTTAGCAATAGTGCCGACTTAAAAATGATCACCCTGTATATTACGAACAGTAAATAAAAGAAACTGATTTGTTTGTTTCTGAATCAAATTCTGAATGAGTTGATTGATTTTTTTTGTAGCATTATTTGCCGATACAGTTTGATCTTCAACCTTTAAAAACGCTTGGTAAAAAACTTGCTGACTGAGCGTGTAAAAAATAAAGCTATAATTTAGTAGGATCTTTAAACAAGTATTTCATTGATTTGGGACATTTTTTAATGCTCAGAAAATAGTTTTTTAACGGCTGGTACATTTTTAAAACTCTCTCCAAAGCAGGCATCAGCGCAAACCAACGAGTTTTGCTGTAGCCGAGCATTGGTGATGTTCAATATCAGCTTCAGCGCAATTCCTTTAGGGCTTCAACTCAAACCGTATAAATATAAAAAATTAATATATTTTTACAATAATTTTTTCATTATCTAAAGGTAGACCATCTGCAACAGATTTTACAGCATTGTGAATTATATGGGCTTCACAATAAACAGGTATTTACAATTACATCTACTATGGTTACAATAAAAAGAATATTTTATAAAAATCTTACAATTTTAAACAACACCTACCTATTTAAAAAATTTCACAAAAATCGCTTTTCACGTTAAACTAATTTACTGTAGTAATCTATGTAGTGTTAAGTTAAAAGCAACTGGCAAAATTTCTTCGCTTTGTCTATACTGGTAACAAAATCTAAACGACTTGTCTATACAGGTTGCGCTAATTTATTTAATATGGGATGTTTTCTTTCAAATATTAGGGAGTATTGAGATTTGGTAAGGGTAGAAAAAGTGATTTTTGGCCAGTGAATGGGTGTTCATATACCATAGTCCATTGGAAGCCATATCCAAATCCTTTGAAAATGTCACGTTTGAATTCTGGAAAAAATTAACTTTGAAGAACTGAAAGCAGCGGTACGATCCGCATTTTTATGTTTTATGGACTTTTCAAATGCTGTTCAATGTCACCAGCACCACTATGGGAAACACTAAATTCAGTGCAGCACTTTTCGCATCTTACATCCAAAGGAGTATTACTTTTCTTGATAAATGGGTGCTTGTAAGTTTACATTAAATAAACACTTGCGTTTTGGTATAGCTGTAGGTAAAATTAGAAAACAATGGAGATCTTTAAATAAGTCACTTGTTTATCACTAAGTTACTTCAAGAAACTGACTCAAAAACAATACAATAGCAAGAAACTTGTTGTGCGCGAGGAGTAAATAATAAATAAATAAATGCGAAATGCACCCTCTCCTTCGCTTGTTCTAACGTAACCAATAGTGACGTTTTTGCTTCCAGCAGCCTGTGGTTCGTAGAAACAAACAACTTTGGGTTTGGTGAGTTAGAGATTACTCGATATACTTGAATAACCGATTTAATCAAAGCAATTGCTGGCAACCTAACTAACTACATATTGGAGAACTACATGCATTTATAATATGTTTAGGTAATACAATATAAGTCACCTTAAGATAAAATACGGTACAATTAGTAGTCATCATAAAATAATAGATAAACTACGAGAAAATTACTAATACATAATTAATTCCATTGAAGCATGGCACAATGCATTCCAAAATGCGATAGACTGCCAGCACCCGACTATTTACAAACTACTTGAACATATCCATAATGAGCAGAAGAAAACTGAGTTGTTCATAACAAGATTTAGGATTGGTCACAGAGAACCTGGAGCAAAGACAAAGTATATAAGACAAAAACAGCGGCTGCAGGTTTTAGTCCAGAATTATGCGTTTAGAAATGTGAAAGAGTATCTTCGTGCGATAGCTCTTAATGTATCTCTTTAACACGTTCGCTACCAAGCGGCTCATATATGAGCCAGTACGATTTTGAAATAGACCGCCGGCTCAAATGTGAGCCGGCTACATTATAATACTAAATGCGAGTTTAAAAATTCGGGGTTTCCTGTAGAGGTTTTGTTTTAAAACACGGTCTGTGTAATGCTTCGGCTCGTATGTGTGTCAGGTGGTCTGGGTGTAGCATTTAGTATAAGTATAGTATTTATTTTAGTTCATTTTTGGATATTTAGAATATATTTTTGTTTAGTTTTTTTATGTCAAAGATATCATAGAAGCAATTTTTTTTTACTTATTTTTTTAGATATTTAAATAAAAAAATTATGTAGTCTTTGCCAAAAATTTTGTACAAGAAATATATATTTTTTTTTTAGATTTTAGTTTAGTTTTTTAGATTCTTAGAATAATTTTTTTTTATTAACGATTTTTGATATTAAAAATGTACCTAAATACTGTTAGTAAATACCTATATCTAGTGAAAGTAACTTTTATTTACGACTCGTATGTATGGATGGTATAAAATGGACCACCGACTCATATAAGAGTCGGGTTAAATAAACACTCAAATATGTTAAATTCCAACACTACAACTAATTAGCACTTCAATAAACATCAAAAGAAAGTAATTTTACAAAAAATAATAAAGTGGTTTATGGGGTCGAAACACAAAATGACCCTCGGTAGCGAACGTGTTAAAATGTTTATTCTTCTATAAAGTTGTTTAAATACTACTTTTATATTTATGTTTGCTTCTGTTTCTAGTGTAATAAAATAATAGTTTTACTAACTTTTCTACTGGTTTCATTAAGATAGCGAAAAGAATAATCATAGTAAAGAGTTTTAATTTAATCAAGGTTGCAGAGTATCGCTATTTTGTATGTCGCTCTTTTGGAATGTCGCTGTTTAGGGATGTCGCTCTTTTGTATGTCGCTCTTTTGTATGTCGCTCTTTCGTATGTCGCTCTTTTGTATCGGAGCCTCAAGTTACATTTAAGGACAGTAACATTTTTATTATAATAGACAATTAGAAAATATTGAAAGGTCAGTTAAACGGTAGACATTAACGCTAAAACTTTGTGCTCTGGGCAATGAAAATACGAATATTTGTGAAGTGAATGAGTAAACATTACAACATAGAAGAATGAAATATTCTATAAAGAATCCTACTCCTGGTCTATGTGAAACTTGTATTCAAACTTAGCAACAGGTTTACCTTTTACAAATGTTTTAAAAGACAGAAAAGCTAAGCGAATTCTAGAAAGAGTTTCAAGTGATATATGTGGTCCAATAACTTCAGCCACACATGATGTAAAAACTATTTTATTCTTATCTTTATATGTATTTCCCATTAGAGAAAAAATGATGACGCTGTTGAAGCTTTTAAAAAGTCCGTCGCTATGGTAGAAGCAACATTTATTAGAGGTATAGAAAAGTTAAGGTCTGATAATAAACGTAAATATACTTCAAAACTCTTTAAATATTTTTGTAGCGTAAAAGGCATTAAAATTTAGTACAAAGTGGATTACAATCCGGAATGAAATGGTGCTGCTTAACGTTCAAATCAAACAATACTGGAACTTAGGATTCTCCGATTGTCACGTGTATAACAACAATTTTGGCGTCTAAAAACACCTGCTTAAAATTGATTACGAAAACAATTACGAGAAAATGTACAAAAATCTCTACTGTTTAAATTTGAAAAAGGGTAACGTGATCTCTTCCTATATAGAAATTGTATGAAATATGAATATATTTTAAAAGTTTAGGTTCGTCATATGGTTTTTCGTCGGTTTTATTTTCTCTGATAGAGTCAGTTCACAGAAACGACATTGACCTGTAGGGGTTGCGAGTTTAAAGAACGTTTGGAGCTAATATTTCCATTGGTACGGTTGAACTTGCTATTAGGATTATTTTTATTTTTTAATTTATAACATTTGTTAATGGAATGCCCTAACTTTTTTAATACTTGAATACTAATTCATTAGAATTGGAGTTGTTAAAATTTTGTTAGCTACTATTGGGTTAAGGGTTTTTAGGGAATTGATTAGGCTTATTGTTGTAGTATTAGGTACATTTACATTAGCAGCCCGATTTCTTTGGTGACAATCTTTATATAAATGTTGTAACATACTTTTTCAGTTTGTTACAAGGTTTTTAAAATTTTCACTTAAAATAAATTTACTATATACTCTCTCTCTATATATATATATATATATATATATATATATATATATATATATATATATATATATATATATATATATATATATATATATATGCATACTTTACTATAATTTATAACATCAGCTCACTTATTTCAAAATTGAATTCATCAATATTTAAATAATTCTTGTAACCCTGTCAAACGTTTATGGTGCTGCATACATGCATACATCACAGGTGCATCCAAATTATTGATTTTTCTAATTCGAATAAGGTATGCGATTTTCGACCTTACATTGATTTCAATGGATCTTTTAATTAATAAAATCCTTTGTTTTGGTGATAGGTTATGTCTTAAAGTGTGTGACATTTGAGTCTTCGTTTTTAAAACTTCATTAACTAACCAAATAATGTTGAATAATTATCTCTGTTTGGCAATTTGAATTTTGCGCCAAGAGGACAGCAGGATACAGTTCCATACCACCTGTGAGACCTCTTATTTTTTGTGGAATACGAGATGATAAATACCTGAAGTTGACTCGAAAACGGCCTCTTTTGCATATTTCGCAAGTAAGCAGAATGTCTGCAAGTGCATAGTTTATTTTTTAGCCTGTGTCTTTTGCAGTTTTAAACTGGATTTTTATATTTTATAACCTATGTAACATCCTCTATGGAATTTTAAAGACATTCTTTGGCCATAAGATCTGGTAAGTCGTCATTTTTCGTCAATTTTACTTGTTCCCCTTATCTCATACCTACCATTTTGTTTCAGGCTTTTACCTTTTACGTTTCTTTTATCTCTTACTTCTACGTTTTATTTTACCTTCAAGTTTAATCATTATTCGATTTATCTCTATGGGTTCCCTTAAACTGGAGTTTTAAGACGATTTACAAGTTTTTTAAGGATTTCTGAATTTGTATGTAACCACGTGGTCGTGTTAGCAAGAAGTCCAAGCGGTTGATGGTTTATGTAATCCTGGCTATGCAGTGTTGCTCGTTCCAGTACCTATAAGGAATCCTCAGCTCCGTATAGTACCGTGTGGTCATTTCTGGCAGTGCAGTGTTGTCCAGTCCAGAAGGAGTTTAGGTTGGTTCCAGTAGGAGTTCCTGAATTCAAAAGATAATTTCACTTGTAAATTTACCTATATTTTTTATAATTTTTACTGGTACAGTGGCCATGTACTGATGCTCAGTAATATAATTTAATACTTAACTTTTGATTATCATGTTACCAAATTATCTTACTCTATAATTATTACTGTCTTATCAATTTATTTGAATCTCTGTACTTAATATTTAATTTTTACTAATTATGTTATAATTTTCTTGTTATTTGTTAAATATGCAAAGAGCAAAGTAACAACCGTACATTTTATTTGGTTTCATTGTTTGTTTATCCAAAGATATTGAATTACAAGTTAAATTTATTTTGTTTATTCTTTCTCAAACTGATAATTAGTTCAGCTGCTTAATAAATTAACAACCGATCATTAAATTTGGGCTGCATTGTTTGTTTGTGCCTAAAAAGGACTTCATTTATCAATTTAAATTAAACCATACTGAATTAGCTCAGCTGCTTAAATTTATTTAACAACCGATCATTAAAATTTGAGTTACAATTTTTGTTGTGCTTGTAAAGGACTTTATTTATCCATTTAAGTAACACCACACTGAGATAGTTCAGCTGCTTAATTTTCTCTTTAAACATTTTAATATTTAAAATAACTTTCAGTTTTTGTTTGTACCTCTAAAGGGACTTCATTTATAAATCCAACTTTCTTATACTGGCACTAGGTCAGTTGTTTAACTTATTTTAACTTACGTTAACTTATCTGAAATTATCATTACACTTTGTTATTAAATATAAAACTTATTTTTATAAAATTATTTTTATAACTTAAATTACAATTTCTTGATACCTGACGGTTTAAATATTCTTTACTTATTAAAGTGTAACTTAATAAATTTTCAATTTAATAACTTTCTTCTAAATTCAGTATACTTCAATTCATAAATTTAATGATAAATAGATTTCTCACAATCTATAGTATCTTCACTGGTTATCAGTTTATCAATTAATGCTTTTTTAAGGGTTATTATTTCATGTTAATTGCTTTATTTTTTTTGATATTGATGTGTATTTCTTTTTGTATATGATAAAATTTTCTTTTAAATTTCTCGAACTTATTTATCAAATTATATTTTGTTATCTTACAAACTTGTAATTTTTTAATGAGCTTTCTAAATTAGAAATTTAATTATCTTTCTCTATCTTTGTTTAATTTAAGTACAGATACAGAAGTTTACATGTGTAATTGTTAATTTCTCTTTTGTTAAATTTTTTTAATTTCTTATTGACTTTCAATAACAAAACTAATTAATAAATTTATAACACATTTCACTTTTCTTTATTCATGGGAATAAAGATATATTTGTTATTCTTTTAATATTAAATAAATATCTTTTAAATAAACTTGTTAAGTTTATTTTTGACTCTTATTACTTTGCCTTTGTTTTGTGTATTCCTTTGAACTCCTATAGTTCTGGCGCCCATTGTTTGTACTTACATAAAACAGATTATTCAAAATATCTGATTTAACATCAGCTACCCGAGTGAACTCACCCCAAATAAAAATAATAAAAATTTCCTAGATACTATCCATCAAAATAAAAACAATCATTTAAAACAAATCAAAAGTAAACATTTTTTATTCATTTTTATTATTTTTATTATAATGTTCATTTTTATGGCAAAAATTGCAGATTTTTTTTTGGTTTACAGGTTTATTTATGTTTAAACGTATCTCTTCTTCCTGGGCGGCGTTAAGGGCTTCACCCAAAGTTGGAATTTACCTGCCTTTAAGATATCTTAAGATATCCGAGAGAGTAATAAATAAATCTTTGACGACCCATTTCTATAAGCATGTCAATTCGGTTACGTCTTGTGACTGGATCATTAACAGTAAGAAAGGTTAGATTTTGTAGGAGCCAAAGTATAATTTTGTTGAGAACCAGACTCACCCTCACATTCCGGAAAATGCTGTTTTAATGCCTCAGCAATTAAATCATTTAAAGGATCATAACTCTCACCTAATTCAACATTTTGAAAATTGCCACTAAACTCACTTAAATCTGGGATATCATCAACTTTTTGCACTTTTTCAGGAACAATTGAAGAGTGGAAGTAACAAAGGTGACAAGTGCCAAAATTTAAATTTCAGTATAATTTAAAAAAACATTTTAAAACAACATTACAAATAACATTTTTTAAATTTATTTACTATTTAGTTTAACAATAATACGGAACATTAGATTAGAACAAAAAATAAGTAATACAAAAAAGTATCATAAAATTATGAATTTTTTCCAAAAAAAAAATAGAAACGTGATAAGTGCCAACACTAAAAAAACGTATTTAAATGCGCTAGAAAAGCAACTTATTTAGTTTTTGCTGCTCCCTGCATCATATTGAGTAACTTTCTCCATCCCCAATAATAGGTCATGGTAAAAATTTTTATGCAGAGGATCTTTTAAAAATGGTATCATAGAAAGCAGACTCTTTTTTTTGTTTTCAGAAATTTTGTTTTCTGGTAAAATTGCATGTAGCTCAGTATTTCTTAAGTCATTTATAGTTTTTCCTTTTTTAGGACATTAACTTTATTCCATGGAACCAAATCTGAAAACGTAGTCTTGATTTTTACTATCTCTGGATTTTCTTTTTCGATACGGATTGCAGTTGCTTGACTGATTCGTAGTTTGGAAGTGTTAAGATATAAATCGGTTGTTTCCTTGATATTCCAAAAACAAAATTTTGTCATATCGATTACCTCGAACGGTGGATTGTACCGCGCTGACTTAATTACGTCTATGAGATCTTCTGGTATATAGGCTTTCATTGTTCTTTTTCTCTTTTCAATTAGGGCGAAGTCCCTATCACAAGGCATGAAGCTGTGGCCGCTTACCAGAAATCTTTGTTCGATTGAGTCAAATAATCCAATGGAAACCAAAAATATTAACGTAAACAAAATAAATTTATTTTTATTTTGGCCGCCACAGTTATCGCACCAAAGAACTAGGGACTTTTTATTTGTAAATCCACTATTTAAAAAACGAAGAAGGCAAGAAGCAATCTCGTTTGCGCCTCTGCCAGAAAATCCTTCGTGCCATAAAAACATGCTCGCTTGGTTTGTATCTCCAACATGAATCCCGAAGTTAAAACACGAAAGCTGCGAGAGATAGAACATGTCAGAATGTACCAATGTTGGTACGAACAACACCTGTTCAAGATCCATAGATAGACAGCACAAATCACTACCTGGTTGTTGAGAACGAATCGTATCCTCTTTTAAAATATCTCTGGCATTCTGAGCTTTAGTATGGTGAATATCTAGTTTAGTTTGCGCTGCTTTACTTGTTTCGCTATTCGCACGAATTTCACAATCAAGTCTATCGCAAGTATGACATGTGTCCATTCTAGGTCTTCGAAACGAAAGTTTAGGAAAGTCTTTAGTGAAAACCGCACTATAAAACTTATAAGTTACTGGACTATCCGGATAAAGTTTTTTAAATGCTTTAAAAAGTCTGTTTATGTTTAGATCTGGGCTTAAATACTCCTTTTCCGACTTCGCGCGAGTGTAATGTCCAACATCTCTAGGCACTGAGTTTACATGAGCTCTTATAGCGTTGCGATCATTTTCAGAAAATTTAGACTTTTTATGGCATGTTCTCTTATCGCTATAAAATGTCTCACCTGCTTTCTTTTTAGAAATAAGTCCATCGATTTTTTTCTTGTGACTGCAAACGTATCCATAAGAGTTTTCTTACACACTTGCATGAAATCTCCATTTTCTCCTGGAATTGTGTAATTCACGGTTGTTTGACGCTTACTGTCTTCAGGATTTTCGTAATCGCCATGTCGACGTCTTTTAACTGGCACCAGGTGTATAAGGTTCATTATATACGAACCCTGAGCATGCAAATTTTGCTTATAAAACTTTTCGAATAATGATTTACGCCAGGGATAACTAAGATTTTTGCAAGCAAACTGACATTTACAACACACCTAAAAGTAAATAATATATTATTTGCTCAAGCTTTGAAAGGTATGAAAAACTAACCTGTTGACTAGGAGGGATTTTCTCCGGTACTGGCTTGTGTTTTCTTGATTTATAGGCTTTGCCTGACTCCTTAAGGTGTGTTTGCTCTTCGCCGAAACGTCCACTACCTCTACTTCTACGTGTGTTTTTATCAGAGTTTTCCATAGTAAATTAAATTAACTAACAAACAGCTCGTGTCAAAGTAAACTGACAAATACAGCGGAAATAAAACATGCTGCTGACAAGGAATGACGGATGGCACTTGTCACCTTTCTAAGGAAACAGATATAGGCTTTTAACGGCAGCGCCATCTTTGAATAAGTATATACAACTTATTTCAAGGATTGGCACTTAGCGCCTTTGTTAGGACATAAAGAGTGGCATATAACACCTTTCTAAAGATATATCTAAAAATCTGAAATTTTGGCACTTGTCACCTTTGTTACTTCCACTCTTCAATTGTAACCACAAAAAGAATATTTATTTTGTTTGATGCCATAATTTACTCTTAAAATGAAAATACAGTTGTTACAGCAGAGGTAACGACGCGCTATACGCGAGTAAACTATAGACTGGCTTAAAGAAACTCTCGCAAGCTCTTCTCTTTAAGGCTTGTTTACACGGGGACAGTCAACTAAATATTAACTAAATTTTAAACCACTTGAACGTGTCTAAACAGCGCTTATGTGGTAAGTAACAAGTTATGGAGCAAGTAAAAATTTAGTACACTGGAATAGGATTTATTCTATTTTTTCGCGCAAGTTGACGCATTGTACTGGTCACTTCACTTATTATTATTTATTATATTTTTTGCAAAGTGTTGTAATTTTAAAGTTTTAATGTTTTTCGCCTTTTTTAAGTTGGTTGAGTTAAAAGTTCAGGATACCTTCTACCTACCCCTTTTAAAATGACATCGAAGTGGACAGAAGATACCACAATTAAGTTTGTTTCGGAGTACGTAAAACATGAGTGCCTCTGGAATATTAAACATTTAGAATACAGGAATAAACAAGCTCGTGGTGCAGCTATTCTGGCTATGAAAACAGACATGAATATATCGAATTTCAATGAAAAGGAAATATTATTAAAAATAAAAAGCTTAAGGTCCACATATTCACAGGAGCTTAAGAAAATAAAAGAATCTAATAAATCAGGAGCTGGATTAGACGATATCTATACTCCTAGTATAAAATGGTTTCCAATTCTACATGGTGCACTCAAATCTGTGAACTTAAACACAAGAAATACTGAAGATAATGTGGTAAGTATGAATTATGTATGTGTTTAGTTGTTTAAAAAACTAGGTGCACATTTGTTTAAAATGGGTATAACTCAAAGACGTGTTGGCAAAAAAAAATAAAAACTCCAAAACGTGAATTATAGGCACATTTATAATTTATAAAATTATTATTTCAAAGACTAATGGTGAAGTAATAATCATAACTATTGTATTTTATTTATTTAATATATCATTCTTAATTGCCAAGGTACTGACCCTTCGCCTACAAAGTAGTCAGCATATTTATCACGAACTGCTTGCGCTTCTTGACTTGGATGATTTTGTGTATTTCTCTGTACTGAAACTAACCCTTCTGATGGTACTGCCCTCCAGTTTCCAGGCAAAATAGATCCTTTGTCACTATCTTCTATGTCCATTGTAGGAGTATTTACACGGCTTTTTGAAATTCTAAGCCAATTATGCAGAGCGCAACATGCTTTAACGATTTTATCAACTTTACGTGTATTATACGGTAATGGTCTTTCAAAAATTCTAAACCGAGCCACCAATATCCCAAAGGCATTTTCAACTATACGTCGCGCTCTTGATAGGCGGTAGTTAAAGACCTTCTGTTTCAACGTTAAATTATGTCCTGGATATGGCTTCACCAAGTACGTTTTTAACGGAAAAGCGTTATCAGCCACCAGTAAATAATGTTCTGGTAACATCTTATTCTCCAAAGCGGCATATAAAGTACTATTTCTAAAAACTCCTCCGTCAGAAACTCTACCGTTGCATCCCACATTTATGTACTGGAAACAATAGTCATGATCTACAACTGCCAACAATACAATACTATTTGAATGTTTATAATTATAGTAAAAACTGCCAGCTTCGGGTGGTGCTTTAATTACGACATGTTTGCCGTCTAAAGCGCCGCAGCATCCGGGAAAATTCCATTTTTTGCGAAATCCTTCTTCAATTGTCTTCCATTCTTCGTGGTTGGTAGGTGCCTAAAAACAAACAAACAGTTATTATATTTATTGCTGTTAAAAATTTCATATCAATAATATCTACAAATCATTTTAGGGACGTAATGAAGTTGATGACACACAATATCAATCTGACTCAAACAGATCGCAGGAAGATGAGGAGCCTTCAACATCCAAAGAACTCAATACCCCGTCAACTGTTGGTCAGCGGAAAAGAAGGCTAAATGAACTTCATAAACTTGTTGACAAAGTTAGCAGTGTCAGTAGCATTGTGAACGCAAAAGATACCGAGAACCATGAGTTCGATTTATTTGGAAAATCTGTTGCAGCACAGCTGAAGGCTATGCCTTTTCCATTAGCATTAGAGGCCCAACAATATATACAAAATTATTTGTCACAACTGCGCATTCAACAAATAAAAATACCTATTCTGCTGATTATACCATAAGTCGTCAAATGACTGATAACCCAAGTCGCTCCACAAGTTCTTTGGCATATAGTGAAATCCTCTCACCAGGTACTTCGCGGAGCACTCTTGTAAGTCCCCAAAATGAAATATCTTGCAGTCTGAGCCCTAGCACACAATATATAGACACTCCAACACATTCTCTCCCACCCAGTTCATCTGTTCATTCACAACAGTTTTCGGAGCCACAAGATTCAATTACTATGGTGTCTAGTGTACCATCATGTAATGATATTTTGTCACAAGCTGTATCATCAATTACTGGAGAAAGAGAAAATTTTTATACTATACTTAGTTAAATATTACGTTAATAAATTTAGGTTTATATTTTGCACTATTAGCATTTTATTTTCATTTATGTTTATATTTTGCAGTGTTAACTTATAGGTACCTACTTGTTATAGCACTGTTCACCAAGAGAATAAATAATAAACAAATATAACAAATAAATGAAATGTCTTTCCTTACCTTTATGAAATTCTTCAGTGCTCTATATATTGCTTCACATACTTCTGTAATCATCATACAAATACTGGCTTTTGACACTCTGAAAAAGTGACTAAGAACTCGGATACTGACCCTGTTGCAAGCAAATAAAGCACAACATGTAATTTTAATTTCGGTGATAGAGCACTTCGCATATTGGTATCTGACTTCTTTATCATTAGCTGAACTTTGCCAAGTAAATAATTAAAAGATTCTTCTGACATACGCAGAGCATTGAAGTATTCTAATTTATCTTCACCAGCGAGTTCTTTGAAAAGCACCATACTTGCGCCGAATGTTTCTCTTCTGCTGATCCACTTTCGCTCCCAAAGTCGTTTGGGTCTGTTTTTCTCTTCATATATTTCTTCGTTTATCTCTTCTAATATAATATTTAGAATATCGCGTAGTATGCCATTAAATTCTTCTACAAGGTGCTGTGGCACGTCCATCTCTTTATTGTATGTAGACTGCACTAGAACTAACTATTAACTGAACTTAGAACTTAACCAGTGCGAACAGCACTTGTGCAAAATACTCATAATAGCGGTAGCTTAAATTTTAGTTACCACTTATCTACTGTCCCCGTGTAAACAAGGCATTATAGCAAGCGTTCGACGGGGAAAGTAGGTCAACACCGAGAAAGTAGGTCAACCTTCTTTTTTTTGGGTTTGAGTTTGGGGATCACTAGTCTAAGAAATGTTAAGATGTATGTAATGGAGTAGAATTGTTTGATTCATCAATATTAGAAATAATATTAAATGTTTCAAAATTTATCAAAGCAATTACATAATCTTTATCCTCCTCTTGTAACACTTTTTGTGTTACACAGCTCCGCCACCTCTTCGTCAGGTGAGCGTCGTGGGTTTTGGGTGTTTTAAACGTGAACTCTGAGATGATGAAACTAAATGTCTTAATCAACGCATTGACAAGTTTAGGGCGCCACACAATTTAACCTAAATAGCTTTAAACAAAATATTATTTGGCTTTTCTCCAGAATAAAATTTAAAAGTTTATTTAATATTTTAAGAAAATTAAAACTTTTATATATTATGAAGAACAATTCTGCTCTTCAATAATATAATAAAAGTTATTATTGCTTTAAAAGAAATAAAATAATGAAATATTCAATATTAAGTTACTTACAATACAACAAAGGTTTATTGGCACTATGAATATTTCATTATTTTATTTCTTTTAAAGCAATAATAACTTTTATTATATTATTGAAGAGCAGAATTGTTCTTCATAATGTATAAAAGTTTTAATTTTCTTAAAATATTAAATAAACTTTTAAATTTTATTCTGGAGAAAAGCCAAATAATATTTTGTTTAAATTTAATCTCCCAGAAAACAAATAAAACATAAAATACTAAATAGCTTTATTAAATTTAAAAAAATTGCGAAATCAAACTTAAAGGTATTTAAAAGGTGGTATTGCAAAAGCTTCTTGAAAAATTCTTTTTCTATTAGTGAGTGGGCAGGTGTGACAAAAAATAGAAAATATATACTTTAATTAAAAGTGTATTTACAAACTATTTACTACTATCATGGTCGCTCAGAGAGCTACGGCCTTTGTTAGTTAAAAAAAATCGTTCATGGAGCTTAATAAACAAAAGTGCTCAATAGTTCAATACACACGTGTTAAAGTCAAGTAAAATAAACATACTGATGAATTTTTTTTATTCTATCATGGTCGCTCAGGGAGCTACGGCCCTAGTTAGTTTAAAAAATCGTTCATGGAGCTTAATAAACAGAAGTGCTCAGTAAGTCAGTAAACACATGTTAAAGGCAGGTAAAATAAACATATTTGCCTAAAAATTTTTATTTTATTATGGTCGCTCAGAGAGCTACGGCCTTAGTTAGTTTAAAAACCGTTCATTGAGCTTAATAATAAAAAGTGCTTGATAAGTCAGTATACACGTATTAAAAGCAAGTAAAATAAACATTCTGACAAAAAAATGTATTCTATCATGGTCGCTCAGGGAGCTACGGCCTTTGTTAGTTAAAAAAATCGCTAATGGAGCTTAATAAATAAAAGTGCCCAGTAAGTCAGTATACACGTGTTAAAGGCAAGTAAAATAAACATATTGATAAAAAAAATCATTTTATCATGGCAGGTTGCTCGGCCTTTGTTAGTTTAAAAAATCGTTCATATTTTAGTTGTGTCCCCCACTGACATTATATTGTTACCAAATTTTCAAAATGTTTTAAAGCTTACTTTTCGAGAAATCGATCGCAGCAGTTCCCAGTGGGACACCCTGTATAAGACATGTGAGACTTCCTTTGACAGCAGTTCTGTTTAGTAAAGAACAGTTACAGTTAGTTGAACCAGAGCAGATCAATATAGTACACCTGTACACCACAGGCTCTATCGCCCGCCTACCTCAAAGTTTACCTAACAAAAGAATTTTATATTATTGCATGCTCATGAAATGGAAAGAATCCACAATTCCAATTCTGGAAATGATTACCTCTGAACACAATATTGTTTCCATATCTTATATGTTAAATTTTTTTAAAGATTTTGTTTTAAAAAAAATCTATACAAATATGGCCATTTAACTGCATAGTTGCCGATTGGAGTTGGGCACTCATTCATCCAATACTTTACGAGGTAAGTAGAACTGATATTGTTGAGTATTTAAATACACTTTTTAAATACCTTACAACTGGAATAAAGCCACCAAACAAATTTACCATCATACTTGTTGTGCCCATTTTATAAAAAGGATAGCAAAAAAATTGACCATAATATTCCCGAATTACAACAAATCAAACACGTACTTCTAGAAGGTGTATGCATGCTAGTTCTTAGAACTTCTTTTAGTAAAGTTAAAAAAACGTTTGATATTCTTGTTTTCTTATTAACGATTCCAGATGAACTTGAAGCCAAAAAATGTTTAGTAAAACTAAATACCATTAAGCATAAAAAGTCAGCTAAGATCCTTGAAATGCAAAATACAGTCCTCAATCTTTCTCCAACTGATCTAGGAAATGAAGAATCAGAAACTATATATCGACCGTCTTCGTTTTACAAACATTTTATTAGAAAATATATTTTACTAAAAGAATTAAAATGCCATTGTAACAAATCAGTTTTACGCAGAAGATTATTTATATTATTTTATCTCCACTTACATGCCCTATATTCCCATGTGGTCCAGTAGTGTAATGGGTCTGGTGAATAGGAACATCTCCAGAATAAGCAATGCGTATGTAGAAAGCTATTTAAGAGTATTTAAAGAAAACATTTTAAAGAGCAAAACAAAATATTCGGTAGCTGATGTAATTAGGTTATCAAAAATAAATATTTCTCGATTGATACAGAAGGAGAGATTGGAGAGTACGCACTAAATCTAATATAAAAGCCAATTTAGATCCGCTAAGTATCCAGAGAAGGCTGCCTATCCTTTTGTTAAGGAAACTTGGCAAAAAGTTCATTAAAAAGACCGAAAAAAAGCCATTTTAAGGAGTTTAAAATAAATGCGAAATGCAAAAATACAAACATCTATGGCCGTACATAATAAAAATATCAATAATTAGGAAAATATTTTTCCAAGCAAAAGAAAATATAGAGAATATAGAGGCGGAGAAAAAAACCTTAAATCATCCAAATAATACTTTATCAGTAAATGGTAACCATTTTGTTGATCTTTTAAAAAATGGTTTGATAGACAACATTTCGAATTATTTTCTACCTAAATCAACAAACCTTAAAATTGGCTATTATAATTTATACGAAGTCAGTGTAAACACTTTGAGAATTGGGGTATGTTTAATATACTGTATCAAGGCATTGAAATAAAGAGCACAATATATATTTATCGCTCCTGGTATATGAGAATCTTCAAAAACTAAAACCCGGCCCGTTCAACGATCGATCTGTGCCAGAAAGAGAAAGGCACCGTCGGCGCGGGTAACGTGTAAGAAACAAGGACAAAAAGTCTTGCCGGTTTCGCTTTGTGAACGGGCCGGGAACGAAGTTCGATACGATGGATTAAACCAGTGCGGTGTCACCTGGCTTTTGATTAATGTGTATTTAGTGTTTTAGGAGTTTACTCGTTGTGTATCGTGTTTTTTTAATGACCTTGCTGTTTTTAATGTTCTTGTTATTGTTGTTGTTGTTGTTGTTACTGTTATTTTTTAAAAACATATGTAAGTGTGTTTAATATTTAAGTATCTAAAAATTTAACTAAGATGGCGTTGGCGTTGTGGCGACCTTTGATGTATCTGATAATGAAATGGACAGCGTGGAGGGTAATTTATGTTCAGAGCAACCAGAATTTTCAAACAAAGATTTACATGTTCAAGCCCAGAGACTTATTTTAAATATCTTCAATTGCTTAAAAAGTGAAATGCGTGCGGCCTCACAAAATGAAATTTTAAAAAGGATTGGTAAACTTACCAAACTAGCTCGTTCTACCATTTACAAAGTAATTACCGCAGGAAATGTTGTCAACCATTCCTCAAAACGAAAAAGAAGTAATCAAAAGCTCAAAAAAGTTGACACTAGCGACAAGGATGTTATACGCAGTGTTGTGTATCAATTTTACAGTGAAAGCAAAGTTCCAACATTAAAGATGATTCAGCATAAGTTAGTAACGGATTATACCGATTATAAATACAAATCTTTAGATACTTTACGTAATATTTTAATAGATTGTGGCTTCAAGTACAAACAATTAAATAAATGGTTATTATGGAATCTCCTCGTATTGTATCCTGGAGGCAAGAATTTTTACACAAAATTAAGGAATACCGCCAATCAAACAGGGAGATAGTATATCTTGATGAAACTTGGTACGATACGCACGATGTTGTTAAATGTGGTTGGGTGGATGACAGTAACAAGTGTACACTAAATGGACCTTGTTCTCGCGGTAAGCGAGTAATCATATTACATGCTGGTGGTAATAAGGGTTTTGTGCCTAACTCTTTATTTTAGTCGGCCAAAAATATAAAACAATCATCGGCTGACTACCACGAAGACATGACAGCTAGTCTATTCGAAAAATGGTTTACAGAACAATTGTTGCCTAATTTATCTCCAAACAGTGTCATTGTTATGGACAATGCATCCTATCATTCACGCATGCTTCACAAAGTTCCCAACAACAACACAAGAAAGGATGAAATTCTTAAATTTATGGAAATTAAAAACATGGAAATTCCTCAAAATTCTACAAAAAAATGTTACTAGAAGCTATAAAAAATAAGAATTTTAAAAAGGAATATGTTATCGACAAAATCTGTGAAGCAAATGGTCATACTATTTTACGTCTTCCTCCCTACTACTGCATTTTCAATCCGATTGAGATGATTTGGGCTACTCTGAAGGACAAAGTAAGAAAATATAATCACCATCCAACAGACAGCAGCGATATCTGGATGAAATGTGTCCAGAATATCATCGAGAAGGAGAATGAGTATTGTGTCTTGCCAGCCATTGATTCTATAATTATTAAACCAAATTTGGACTCAAGTTCAGAAAGTTCGGATTGTGAATTTTGAATTTTTTGTTATAAACATTAATCTACGGAATATGGATAATAAAATTAACGGGTAAGTTTTAGTTACTTTATTGGTTTTTAAAATGCAAGGTTAAAAAATATATTCTGCCCAGTACAATACTTCACTCTATAATTTTTTCTATTGCAGTTGTTTACATTTCCATAAACTAACTTGTATTTTTTGATTGGCTAAATTTTCTTGTTTGATGGCGTAACAAAGACAAAAAAAATTATAATTTTTAAACACCCCATTTTTTCATAGATCTTTTTAAATAAAATCAGGGCCTACTAAGAAAATATTAGGTTTTTAGGAATATTTCAGGTTATGTCTAAATTTCTATGTTCTAATAAAAAAAAGAGTCCATTTTCCAAAATTTTAATTTTTTCCAAATATCTCTGGAAGTACTTGGAATTTTAAAAGTTTTTAAACGTCATATTATTCGACAGATAAGGGCGCAATTTTAATTCCATTATCTAACTTCGTATCTTGTATTGTATGGTTTTTGAGATCCCTGTAGTAGTTCCTCTTATAGTGGATTTCTTGAATAGGTAGAAAACAACATGTTAAAAAATATTTTAAGTTACTTATTTACGTTTTAAAATGTAGCTAAGTAAAAAAATCATGGACCCACTCTAAGAATATTTATTCGAATTTTTCCGTTGTACGCCTATGCTTCACAAAGAAGATGCCGGTACAGTAGTTTTTTTGCTGTTTCGATTGACTTCGTATGAACTATACAAAGCTGTAAGCGCAGCAGTTCAGAGAGTGTTTTAAATACCCACAGAGCAATTTCAAACTTTAATGCCTGGTCAGTGGATTGACGGACTAGAAATAGACTGTTATGCAGCTACTCATATGAACGAATGGCTGCAAGAAATAACATATTTTCCAACAGATGAGAGCTCAGCAGTCTTGGGTGATAACTTGAAACACAATAGGAGTCCTGAGTGTTCTGTTTATAATGTTAAACATCAAATAAAAAATATTATTTGGATGCCTTACCTGAAAAGTTACCATTGGCCTTTACTTGTTATAAATGTAAAAGACGAAACGCTAACACTCGAGGACCCGTATAAGATCGAAACAGACCATAAAAGAGTTCAAGAGGCTTGGATCAAACTGCTAGAAGCTTCAAGTTACACATCTTCGTTAGCAGTTTTGAAAAACAAATGTTGGACTTTTACAAAATGTAAGCAGATCAGCATTCTAATCAGGATAGTGTAAACTGTGACTTCTATGTATTTAAATTATTTAAACAGAGTGTATGGAAAAAAGCAAATCCATATTTAACATTTAAGCTTGTCGATTATTGAACAAAAATGGCCAAAGGCTCTTTGCAAATATCGGATCAGTAAAGGATTTGTGTGTCTATTGTTTTACCAACGAAAAAAGACCAAAAAGTGCATGTCCGTGTTGTGAAAGATTTCACCATAAGGATTGTGTCGATATGTGCGATCTCGATCTCTTCTATCTTTGTTCGTTGTGTAAAAGATATGAAAACCTAAAAAATAAAAAACAAATTTAACATTTAGTGTTTAAAAAGTTAGGTGTAAGTTAATCGCGTAAACGTTCTTAAAACGACATAAACGCTTAGAAGTTTTGTTATATTAAGTATACATGACAAAGAGTACCCCGTACGTAACTTAAAACCTTCGCTTGTTTTAGTAAAAACCTAAAGCATCGCGGTTAAAGAAAATATTTTTTTTGTGCTTATATAAGACTAAATTTTGCCCTAAAAAGCAAATAAAAATGTAATCCATTTTGGCATTAAGTCAAAGTATCATGTATCCCTGAGCTTCTATGAAACACATAGAAAGACATCTTGCCCAAAGAAATAAGAGAAGCACACTAAAGCGCCGTTTGAAGTTGAATTATAAATGTAAGTATAACTAGATATTAAAATCTTGCATTACAATATCGCTAGACGTGACTCGCGCCACGTCGCGTCGTGTCGCTAGTTAATTTGCGCTGTATAATTTATTTTTATTAAGTTACAGGTACATCATGTTGCACCCGTCATAGGTTTTCAGATAATTATTATGTTATCACTATTTTGTAGTAGCTAAAAAGATTTACTTTTTATTTTAGGGCAGGGATGGCGAACCTTGACATATCAACGTGACATTTTTCAAAAGATATGTTTAGTTAGATCATACACGTGCCATCAAATAATTTTGACGTACGTTCACACAATTAAAAAAAAATAATTGTAATTTTCTCAATCATTTTTAACCTTAGGTATATAACATGATACATAAAACAAAGTTAGAATTCGATATAGAATTTAAAAACAAAAATAAAAATATCTAGTTTTATTTAAAAAAGTAAAGTTTTCGCTTATATTTGGGCCATTCTGTATATGTATTTACTATTGAAAAAACCGCAGACAAAAATAAAGGTCGACGTGTATAATCTTTTGTTATTTTTTTAATTAACCACAGAATTTTAAAAATTTACCTGACAAGTTTTTAAAATGTATCGATGGTAATTTTTTGATAACTGTTGACCAGTAGTACATAAATCATTTTAATTTAGAATTTAAAAATGTAATAAAAAGTCGGTATTTTCATTAAAAAAGAACTATCGGTTGTTAAATATTTTTGGGCCAGCCTGTACAACCTTAAAAAACAGCCATAACCAAAAATCAAAATTTACGTGTTTAGGCGATATTTCGAAAAACAAACCACTAAATTTAATTTGAATTTATTTAAACCCACTTTACCACACTGTGTAATACCTACTTCAATCAAAAAATCAATGTAATAATCAATCAAAAATGTAACAAAAAGTCAAGCCCATTTTTTATTTTTTTTCTTAGTTCAATAAATTTTGTTATTACTGACGTGCCCAAAATATTAAGGCGTGTGCCATTAATAGCATGCGTGCCATCGGTTTGCCATCCCTGTTCTAGAGATATTTACTAAAGTAATTACCTAATTTAAGATGTGGTGCTCACTGTGTCTGAGAAAATAAAGGCTTGTATTAAAATTTAAGAAAATGTAAGATATTACGTTAAATCTGAAATAAAATTGGCTTTAAAATTTTAATAAAAAATATCAGGACTGTACTTAAAAATGCAACTTAATAAAGCCATGGCGTTTTTGTTAAGCTCTGTGATTTTTACACAAGTAATGTACTTATTTAAAATGTAAAGTTTAATATTAATATTAAATTTTTAAAAATACAGGTCGGTATTAAGAATAAAACTAAATGTGTGAGACATTATTGCATTTTTATTAATATCGGCTTTTAAATTTGGAATTTGGGAAAGACTTTATAAAAATATAGTTTATAGTGGTCTCACGAAAACAAAACGTCGCATTAAAAATAAAATACCACCAAGGGATAGAGTTAAAAAGCAGCAATACAAAATGGAAGTTCATTTTTAAATCCGATTGTAAATAAGATCAGGAAAAAATAAAAGCAATTTTTAATTTTCGGCTTTTTTCGTATATCTCCGCAAATGATCAAAATTTAAAAAAATATAGCATATTATTAGGCACATAAGACCTTAAATTTGTTCTTATTTAACCGACTTTGCATCTCTTACTATTTTAAGATGCCTATACTGGCCCTCCTTATCTTGGACACGTTTATAGTCTTTACGCATTAATTTTTTTAAGTTTTACTTTGAGAAAATATATTAAATAAATGCACCTTATTCCCCACCCTAAAAATGTTTTGGTTAAAAAATAGTTTTTAATTCCCCTCGTGTTTTTTGACTGTACATAATCAACTATAGTCATTAGTATTTATTTTCGGCTACTATAAATATTTTCAGTAATTATTTATTTATTATTAGGATTTGTGGTTATATTCTGCTTTTAGATAACCAAAAATAGTAGTATATTAATAATTAGTTTTATAAACTCGTTTAAATTTAAATAAAATAAACTGAAAATTTTCTCGGCATTTACCCAATATAAAAATACACGATCATGTACCCGGTAATAAGCTGAAAAACAATACATGCATTTTACTAAATGTAAATCGTGTGTATAAAACAAATCAATCCCTTTATTTTATAGGAGTAGACAAAGCTCAATAATCCAACAATATTATGAATTTTCTCGGAGAACTTCCTATTACGCAGAGTTATTTGACGGCATGTCTCAAGTAGGATCGTAAAGTGATTGAGGAGATGTGATATGAAGTACGGCTATTGTAAGTAATGTGTCTGTCTTCGGTATTTCTTTATAAACTTTAGGAGGGTTAGTGTCCTTATGCAGGGGCGTGGATGACGTGCAAGGGTTTTGAACATATAGTTTTGGTGTATCAAATATGCTCAGTTCGCTGGGCGTTAATAATATATATTTTTTAAACTTTTTGTTTAAAACTTGGTCACAATTGGTCAAGATTGGTCAGTTGGTCACTGAGACCGACTGACCAATCGTTACCCTTCGTGACCAATTTATATAGCATTAAATAAGCTCTGCATGTTGATATTGAGGAGCCACATATATTTTGTCAAAAAATTTGTGTAAAACCACCCCTGTATATTTAAAATTACTTCTCTAAATTCTCTTTTACTGCTAACCAATTACTGTGACTTAAAGATCAATCGTGACCAATTCCTGACCAATTATTACAGCATGAAACGACCTACAAAAATTGGTGTTGAGGTGCAAAGTATATTTATGTACCAATTAGTGACCTTGAAATTTTACACTATATTTATTATCTTAAATTTTTTTATTTATCTTGCTGACCAATAAACAATTAATCATACTAACACTGACCAACGTTGACCATTTTGTGACCAATTGCATCCTTTTTGAACCATGTATAAGTAATTTGGGGCGAAAAAAATTTTCAATGACTTCGATATTTTAAACAAGTTGTAAAAGTTGATATATGGGTGACCAAATTCCACTTGGTTGTCATTTATAACTATTTTGTGACTAATTCGAACCAGTTTTTAAACCTCAAATTTCACATTTTGAGCCGCTAAATAGATGGGGCTAGTAAGAAATACAAGGTAAAAGGAAAAATTAGAAAAAATTAAGTTTTGTGTTCCTAATAATGTGCTGAATAAAAACTTTTAAAAATTACAGTTTTTTTAAATATTTTAAATAAACTAAAAAAACTAAAATGAGTTGTGTTTTTTCATGGTTTTATCATCGGATACTTAATTAAATGTTGCTTTTGTATGGCTACTTTCTTACTGTTTTCAATGGTGGTATTTTATTTAAAATTAACCGTTTTAGTTTTTAGAGATCTTAATTAACTTCCTGTTTTTTTATACGGTCTTAATATTCTAATATTAAATTAAAAAAAAAAAAATTACTACCGATAAATTTCTTTTCAACCATGTGATATTAAATAGCTCCCTAATAGTTAATTATTTTAAAAAGTAGCTTGTAATAAAACTTAAAAGTTAAAATTTTAAACCAATTATTTATAATATCTTTTACTTAAAACTGAAAGCTACTGGCCAAAGAACAGACCACAGAGAATTACCGGAGTATAATTCTTAAATAAAAACTTTTAATAACTTAATTTTAATTTTAAGACCTAATTTATTTATTAAGATTTTTAAAGACTTGTTTTAAAAGTAATTATACATTTACGTATTTATTAGCGAAGCCATAACTCTTAGTGTATATGACATATCAAAAATGAGACTTGGTATAAGTAAATGGTTTAGAAAAATAAGAGTTTTGCATATGTTTTACTTTCAGGAACTTCCGGTTTAACCGAAAATGGCTCCTACTTTAAATTTTTAAATTGAATACGATTGAATATATAATACTGAATATTTTAACATTTTTAGATTCCTAAGACAATTGTAAGTCAAATTGTAACATTTTAAAAGCTTTAAGGCGTATTTTCTTAAATTTTTCAAAGCCATGCATCTTAGTGGTTATACAAATAAATAAATAATAAATAAAGCAAATTAATCTAGTAAACCCAGGTAACGTCAGAAAAATACAATCGCAAAGTTTAAGTGACTGATTTGAAAGACGAGAATAATACAATTCGGCAAATTGACATTTTCGTGTCTAACTATTATTTTTAAATGGTAACCCTTTTTAGACAAGCACATTTTAAATAAAGGATTTTTTAAAGAATCTAATGATACAAATTTATTTGCAATGGGATTCAAAATAAGGTCATAAATTATGGATTATAGATGCAATACTACAAATGGCTTTTTTAAAAAATAGTAGTAGTGGTAGTAGTAGTAGGCGTAAAAATCTTTCTAATATCAAATTAGTATTAAGAAATGTTTTGATACTAACCAGAGATACTTTTTTTCAGTTAAAAACATTTGCTCATTGCTACTATATCCGGTAAAATCAGAATTTATTTAGAAAAATGGTTAATTAATTTTTTTACAAACTAAGACAAGTTTTAAATAGGCTTAAGTAGTTTTGAAATATTCTTGCTTTGTTTTTGAAGCGTTATTATTAAACTTCTTTCAAGTTCGCTGCGTTATTTGTTTTTAATGAGTATCATACTTTCTTCTATTATGTAATAAAATGCTGCTACAACTGAAAAGTTTTTATCTATAGGAAAGCATAAATGTGTATTTCTACTTACAGCTCCTCAAGGTGCGGAAAATGAGATAGAGATGTCTCGTTCAGACTCGTTATGTTGTTGCTAGTTAAATCCCTAAAAGAGATAAGAACAAAGTTAGATTTAATGGAAAACATTAAAATATCATTAGCTAAAAAACTTGCAAATTTTCAAAATTGAATTAAACGTTGATAAAATATGCGACTTTTAATTAATAGATAGTGTAATACAAAAAAAAAAATATTTATAAATATTTTAGAAAAAAATATTTTGTTTCAAAAATATTGGTTTCTCTAGGACCGTTAAAAATGCTGTTTTTAAAATTATTTACATAGAGGCAAAATATTCCATAAGTGTAAAAATAAATGCATTTTTAAATAATTCGACGCTTATAGTAGGGGAGCCCAAGATACTAAATTTGCAGTTACTCGAGCGACAAAAGGACCTATTGGGTTACAAAGCTCAGATGATAAGAAAAAAAATGTTTTATAATGTATACATTTTTAACGGGGCGTTAAGCAGCTATAGACCTTTTAAGTATGTCAAAAAAATATTTTTATTATTTCGGCTTGTGGAAATCGTCAAAATCGTATTGAATTATATAATTTTCGGTATCCTTAAATTATTTTCTTTAAAATAATTTAAAAAAATAACCACGTTTGAGCATGTAAAAATGACGTTTTTCTTTACAACTTTGTAGCCCTCCGCTTCCTTAACGTAATTAATTCACCCTATCTTAATCTGACGCACACGACAATCTCTGATGACATATTTTTGTTTTTTACGTTGGCCCCTGTGTATGGGGCTCATATTTGGTAGAGGTATTTAATCGGGTACAAAGTATTCTCCGGTATGTTTTTCTGACGCGCTGTAGTAACTTCAGAAATCCCCTCTTGGGCTCCCATACTATTAGTCAAAGCGCAAATTGAGAAACGTATGACGCGTGTGATGCATTGCAGCACAACACATACTAATGTAAGTTATGAAATTAAATTATACTGCGCACATTAAGTAGCGACGCGTCTACTCGAAAAAGTATTGTTTTTGTGCTGGTGGCACAGTTTCTCGCGTCGCACGCGTTAGACGCGTCTCAATTTGCGGCTTGCCTTATTTTATACTTTAAATTGTTGTTTTGTTTCCATGCCTACTACATTTTATTTAAATAGAAATTTATGCAATGTAACAGTAAACGCGACATTAACTGATGCGAAGGTCAGGTCACCTTTAATTTCGCCATAATTTCTTTTAGTTTATGTGTGATTTTATTAAAAATTTGACAGTTTGCAAATATATTTATTAATAATTAATAGTTTAAAAAACTAAAAAACACGCTTTTATATGCAACCGAACTAAAAATTAGAAAATAATTTTTCATTAAAAAAAATATTGTCATTTCATAGTAAAAGCGTGGGGTGCATTTTACTATTTTTTCATAACTTTTCCATCATAGATATTTGCAAATATAATAATTATAACATTTAATATATTTATCACCCCACGCTTTTTACTATGAAATGACAATATTTTTTTTAATGAAAAATTATTTTCTAATTTTTAGTTCGGTTGCATATAAAAGCGTATTTTTTAGTTTTTTAAACTATTAATTATTTTTCATTTTTTAGTTTCTGCTACTCTTGACAAAATGGCGAAAAATTTTTTTAATGAACAAGAGTGGAAAATTTTAAAATTTTTCCAACAGATTGCAACTCACTAAAAATTTATTCTTCATTAAGTAGCAAAGTTTGAAATTTTGCCAACAGATGGCAATCCAGGCAATGTTTGGACCGTTGCCAATATATTGCAACCCACTAAAAAATTTCTTCTTCATTTAATAGCAAAGTTTGAAATGTTGCCAACAGATGGCAACCTAGGTGTTGTTTTTATAATATAATGGAATTTTTTTCCTGGCGATCCAAAAAAAGATAACGGAATACTGTTTGCAGATTATTGCATTGTCATGTTTCCTTAATACGTGTGCAAAGTTTCAAAGAAATCGAATAGCTGGAAGTTGGTTAAAATTAGGCTCAAAGATTCCGTTACATAGCCAGATAGTTACAACCCAAGTTAATAAAAAACGTGTTAACGGCATTTATTAACTGTTATTGTTCATAAAATTGAACACCAATGGTGCAACTAACCCTATTGTGTAAAAGAACTTATTAATTTTTATTGTTCATAAAAATTGAACACCAATGGTGCAACTAACCAAATTGAGTAAAAACTAAAAAATTTCTTCTTCATTTAATAGCAAAGTTTGAAATGTTGCCAACAGATGGCATCCTAGGTGTTGTTTTTATAATATAATGGATTTTTTTTCCTGGCGATCCAAAAAAGATAACGGGATACTGTTTGCAGATTATTGCATTGTCATGTTTCCTTAATACGTGTGCAATGTTTCAAAGAAATCGAATAGCTGGAAGTTGGTTAAAATTAGGCTCAAAGATTCCGTTACATAGCCAGCCAGATTGATAGATTGATAGATAGTTACAACCCAAGTTAATAAAAGCGTGTTAAAAATTATTAGCAATGTCAATTCTGGATGATTGGGAAATTGAAAAGGAAAGTATGTTGTTTTGGTATAATTCTAAATAATTTCTACAAATATTTTTAAAATATTTTTAATACTAAGTTATAAAAAGGATAATTGTGTCTTTAATAAAAAAGGAAACCATAATTTGGCCATGTTCCAAAAATTTAAATTAATAAATTAGTGAAAAAAAAAATATTTCTTAAATCCTAATTTGGAAAACTTCCATACGGTCGCAGAAAAATATCGTATACAACACATAAATAAAGTGCCTTTTTTACTTATAGAACTGTCAAACCTCCCATTTGTAAAAAGAATATTACTTTATGCACTTAAAGGGTATGTTTTATAAAAACTAAGCCGATTTATTTATTTATAAGTCTTTTTTGTTGGATACACGCCAAAAGACAATCTAAAAAGAATAAGACCGCGTTGGTCTTGGTCCCGGGGCAAAGCAAGTTGACCATGTTCAGCCCTATTGACCCCTATAAACTGACCGGTCACTCATAAAAAAGATGTCAAAATATTTTTTAAATATTTCTAACTAAAAGCATAAAATGTTAAATATTTTTATTTTAAATATTAGGTAATTTTTTAATTAAATTTTAAACATAATTTTATCTTCACAACGGTGGCGGACCACCGAAACGTCAATTTTGAATGAGAATTTTTTGGGTTTTTGGAGAATATTCTTTATTTTCTATTAGGCGACCGGCCAGTTCATAAGGATCAATAGGGCTGACAGGGTCAGCTCGCTATACCCCGGGACCAGGACCGAAGCGGTGCCATTCTTTTAAGATTGACTTTTGGCTTGTACCCAACAAAAAAACCATTAAACTTTAAGCACTTCTTAGATAAACATAATTTTGGGTCCATTTATTTAAGGGGCATTTTTTTAAAAACACCTTTTTCTGCATCTTGTTTTTTTTTTAATTATTGTTTATTTTAATCATTGTCACTATTTCTTATTGGTATTAAAAACAAATAAAAATTTATTCAAGTTGTTAAGCAATAAAGAAGCTTATTTTCAATAGATTATTGGCTTCTTAACTTTCTAAATGATCCTGGCACTCACCCAAATGGAATAAATTTTAAGAGAATGTTTTTATTCGAAAAAATGTTTTTTATAACTATACCACTATAAAAACAAGTTGTTAAATAATAAAAATAGTTTTAAGATCAATTTAATTACAAGTGTTGGACACAAAAATAATGTTTTTAAAACTATAAATTTTTTACAGGCTCGTAGATCTGATACTAATATATTTTAAGAAAACTAAATTAAAATCCAAATAAAAATTCTAACTTAGCTGTTTTATTGCGTATTTTTAAAAGTAAAAAGCAGTATTTTGTTCTTGTCTTAATAGAATTATTTACCAGATATTTTAAATAAATGGATTTATCCCATGTTAAAAAGTTATTTGCAAATTTTTTTATATAGGATGGCCGTTTATATTTTGACCCCTTATACTTGCTTCCAAGTTACTAAGATTCAGTTTTCGCAGAAAGCCCTCTATGGTTTCTGGCTGGAAGCGGCGCTTTAATGGCTGTCGGACTGGGCGAATGCGTTTCTTTTTTGTCGAACAAGTTTACCACAATGTTTTACATGAAATTTAAACACATTTTGCCGAAAATGGTAAGGGTAACATACCTAAAACCATAAGGCTCAAATAAATATTTTGGGTATCGGACTAAATCAAAATAAATAATTTACGAACTAAATTTGCCTGCCTAGGCTCCAGCTTATTTAGCCTGCTGGTAAACCCACCACTGGGTGTATGCGCTTCTATTTTAATATTCCTATATATTACCGAAAGGTCTATACCACAAAATAGAAAAACTAATTGAGCTAGAAAATGCAAGACAAGAGATTTATACTTTATTTTGTTCACCAAGGCGTGCTGTTATTTATGATCCCTTTTCGCGTTTACTCATGAGTGTAACCGGTGCCTCTAAAAACTTTCTTAAAATATGAGTTTAAAAATAAATCTCACTTCGTACTTTTAGATTTATATTTTATAGCCAATTGACACATATCATATTTTTTAATTTTAAAGTTTAAAAACCAAGAAATTTTAAGAAAAGAAAATATTGATTATGATTTTATTTAGTTTTTTACAAAATAAACCAAGGTAGATGCGGCTAGTAAGGCCTGTCGGGTAATAAAGCCTAATTAACAAAAATCCAATTTAAAATAATCGGTGTCTCCCAAGGCCATGTAGATAATACGCATAGATGATGATTAAGGCTAGTTCTAGAGCGTTAGCTTGCTCGCTGTCACTAGTGTGGCGCCATTTCTAGTGAGGGCTAGTATTGCGGCACGAATAATAAAATATGATTCAACTTAATCGTAAGTATATTTTGTGATATTTCGCCACCTTTTATAAATTTGCAGTATAGCTTTTTATAATTATTTGTTTTTAAAACATTTGATGTTCAAAAATGAATCATGGTCCAACATTATTTATTTACTTTTTCATCACACACGTTTCTGACGGGTATTAAGGCCTAACAAATTTGATCATAGGCTTTAATATTCCTCTCCTTTTACATCAACTTATTTTTACAATGTATTTTGTTTATTTTTTAAAACCTTAAGCAATGAAATAAGTAATTCGAACTATGTGCCAATTTAATTATTAGTATTTTAGTGACTACAACCATGATGTCTTCTAAATGAATATTAGTTAAAAACTGACTTGGAGTTGGTAGAGGGACGCTTAACACCATATAAAGCTGCTAGAACATAAAACTTTAAAAATATTATTACGTTGAAAAGACTTTTCAAAAATCCATTTTTTTTTAAAGAATTAAAGCTAATTTTATAAAATTTAGCTCTTACAAAATAACAAAAGTTAAATTTAATTTCATTAACTTTTGGTACCTGGTACCTTCCAAAGCCACTACGAGTCAAACCTTATAGTCTACCATTGCTTCTTCCTATATTGGGAGCATGCGCTGGCAAACTTTCAGCTTTTACAAAATGACGAAAGTCTGCGGCTCACACGCTCTTAGACTATTAATGTATTATTTAAGCTAGCTTTACAGATTTTACGGCTTGTATAAATTTATGTAAACATTGTTACAAAATTATAAACGACTAGCTGGAAACCTCAACTTTGCCAAGCAGCCGAAGTTGCGGCCTAGGAAAATGGGATTACAATATAGTAATTCTTGTCAGCATTAGCCTTGGCAAGCTTAATCGCTAATTTCTGCATGGTTATTGCTTTCTTTTGCAAGAGGCATGCTTCCATAAATTACATGTTACGTTTTATTAAAAGGCTGTTAAAAAAGTTACCTTTTTGTTTAAAATTTTAAAGCGGGTATTAAACTAGATTTCAAAATATATTTTTATATAAATTTTATAAATTACATACCTATATACCGGGTGATGCATTGCCAAACTGGCCCTAGGAAGTCCCGTGTAAATTTTGATACCAATAAATAGTGGCTCCTCTATTGATTTTACAACAAAATTGTATTAGACTATTTTAAACGTTAATAAGAAATGTTTAAAGCAAAATTTAAAACTTTTTAAATCGTTGCATACTTAAAGCATACCCTAAATAAATCCACCAGGAATGAATGAAATGTCTTGTTAATTTGTATTAGGTTATTATTATTTTATTTGCCTGGTGGATTTATTACGGTACGTATCAAGTATGCAACTATTTTGCATTTTTTTAATCACTTCTAATTGGCCTATTAGAAATTTCCAAAATTTAGTGTATAGGCTTTTTAATATCTTATAAATAGTCCAATAACAATCTTGTTATAAAATAAGTAAGGACGCCAATATTTAAAATTGGGATTTTCTATAGCCAATGGCGATGCACCACCCGGTATAACACCTAATGTTTTAACTTTAAATCAATACAAATATGATATTGCCAATTTTATATCAATTTTATTAACAACAAAGGTAGGGCTTTAAAAACAAATGCAATCAGCTTTTACTTAAATGTTTCCTTATCAAAAATAGGTTTATCTTTTCCATGAAAACTTTTTAAGTATCATGCCATTTACCCTTGTTTTTAATATTTTTTTTATTTTTTACAAAAATTTTCTTAACTAGCACCAATAAACTTAATGTCATTATCGACTTTTATGCTGCTAGATAAGCGGATGGACTGGGAATTCCTAAATTTGTTATTTTAATAATATTAGCTATCCTCCTTAGAAAAGATCGATAAAAATTCTTAACACTTTATCTATTTACATTTAGAAAACTAAAATATTTTAATGGTATAGCAGTTAAAATGACACGCGAAAGCAATATATTTTAAATCAATTAAATAAACTTCCAACAAAAATACTATCTAATCCTTAGTCACTCCATTAATTTTTCAGATTTGGGATATATTAAGCCTAACAAGCTAATCCAAATAAATAAAAAGAACTTGTTTACACAAATATATGTAACTACCTGCTGCTCGTTTGATTTATATTTGTTTACCAAAATTTAAACTTTTAAACAAAATTTAGGAAAAAGTCCTAAGTAAAATTTAGAAGTTCAGGTATTAAATATAAAGATAATAGAATAATATATTATGGCATGTTTTTTTAACTGACAATATATTGAGTTTAAAAAGAAAATAATGGTATAAAAGATATACAGGGTGTCTCTAAAAGGTCTGCACAAAATGACTGATGAATATACAGGCTCCTTGGGTCAAAATATAATGATCTAACGCAATTTACGTTAGTCGAAAAGTTGATCGTTTGCTAGGTACAGGGTTTAAAATTTCTAATTTATTTTAGTAATTTGTACATATTTTATTTATTATTGAAAATGTTTTAACAAAATCTGGTTTAAAAAATTTTGTTAAGTAAAAACCGAAGCTACTTATATTTTTGCTGTTACAGCTATGGCCAAAACTTAAGGGATAATTTTAACCTAAAGGTACCATTCTACCCCACTCACCCCTACAACAAAAACGTTAACCCCTTTAGTAGGCGCGCGGGGTCAAATTGATCCTCAGCGTTGTCAATTTGATAATAACTTACCTACCTTCCTAAAAACCTCCTTGGGTATAGGATAATAACAGTAAAAAAACAATAAAACAACACCATTTATTAAAAAACTTCACGTTTCTTGCGCGTGGGGGCCACTTTAACTTCCACGCGCCTTCTAACGTTACAGTTTCGAGCAATATGTATATCGAGTTGGAAGAAGTTTAGGAAGTCGGAAAAGATGTAATATTTGTCCCCGACATAAGACATCAAATTTTGTGTGAAGTATAAACAGCCAAGGTACAAACATCATATGAAAGCAATTTGTGATCAGTGCCTAGCACTAAGACAACAACAAACAAGAAGAAACAGATTCAGAACAAACTAATATTATTTCTTAAGAAGAATTGGGATTTTTAGTTTAATTCTTTTCCAGCACTAATGTAATAATTCTGTTAGAAATAAATGTAATAAAAAAAACATACATTTTTTTATAAATTTTAATAATAGAGTTCTAAGCGCGATATTATTAATAATTTATGTTAAGTTAAGCAAAGTATAAAGTGTATTCACAAGCAACAAAATTCAGTTTTTTGCCCTTATCGCATTGCCGTCCCATAATCAGCTGTAAAAAAATGACAGTGGCTTCAATAAAAATTACATTTAAATATTTTAATACGAATCATTTTTCCCTGGTCACCTTTTTCTTTTAATTATTTATACGTTGAAAGAAAATGCTTCCAACTAACAATATTCTATCAGCTAAAAAAAAAGTTTAAAGAAAAAGTGCTTAAGGGTTAATTTATGCATCCACAATTCATTGTTAATAAAGTATTCTTTAAATAAAATAATATTTTGGGCAATATTTATGCAGAAATATGGCCTGGTAAAGGCCTTCGGTATTGTTTTTTAAAATTACAATAAAGAATTATACACAAGAACAATTATAAGACCTAATAAAATGGGTTAATGTGTCACAATCTTTAGTAAACACGACACATAACAATCGCGCACTGCTAACAAATTACCTAAATGACTCCGATTTTCAATTAATTTATGTCCAAACATATCTAACCACAATTAAATGGTAAAATATAGCTTCATAAATATCTTCACGTCAAACAAAGAGATAATAAATACATGGCAGGTTGTGATTAGGATGTACGACGGTGATGGTACATGAACAAGTATGGTGAAACAAGTAAATTTATAGCGTGAATTGCTGAAATCCCAATGAAAATTACCAAATAATAAAACGCCGCAAAATTATTGAATTTAATAGCAAAGTTTGAAATGTTGCCAACAGATGGCAACCTAGGTGTTGTTTTTATAATATAATGGAATTTTTTTCCTGGCGATCCAAAAAAGATAACGGGATACTGTTTGCAGATTATTGCATTGTCATGTTTCCTTAATACGTGTGCAAAGTTTCAAAGAAATCGAATAGCTGGAAGTTATTAAAATTAGGCTCAAAGATTCCACAGATAGCCAAATAGCCAGATAGATATTACATATTAACCCAAGTTAATAAAAAGCGCGTGTTAACGGCATTTATTAACTGTTATTGTTCATAAAAATTGAACACCAATGGTGCAACTAACCCAATTGGTGGGAAAAGATGCTGGTATTATTATTTTTGGCTGTACCATAAAAAACTGGAACACCAATGGTGCAACTAACCAAATTGGTGTAAAAACCAAAAATTTCTTCTTCATTTAATAGCAAAGTTTGAAATGTTGCCAACAGATGGCATCCTAGGTGTTGTTTTATAATATAATGGAATTTTTTTTTCCTGGCGATCCAAAGATAACGGGATACTGTTTGCAGATTATTGCATTGTCATGTTTCCTAATACGTGTGCAAAGTTTCAAAGAAATCGAATGGCTGGAAGTTGGACAAACGTGCTAGGGCCTCCGAAGGGTTCCGTTACATAGCCAGGATTGATAGATAGTTATGTTTGTAATCATATTTATTATTGTTCTTTTTTTCTGCGTTTACAGTCGGTAAATAAATGGTTTTTGGCAAGTAGAATTAAACAGTAGATAATGGTATCGGCATTATTGACAGGTTTTCTAGTTGTCCCCTATAAATAAATGACATGCTTTTTTGAATGCAATCAATTAAGCCAGTCAAATTTAGTAAAATATTTAATTTTTAAAATTGTTTCTTTTTAAATTGCCCAAATATAACAAAAACACGGTATTTTAAATAAGGTTTGGCAATGGTTAAATTAAGCATGACTAAAAAGATCCAGATAAGTTATTTTGTAAACACAGATTAAGTGGTTTTAAAGATAGTAACACGTTAGCCTCTTTTCTGCCGAAAGTTCAGGTCCCATCTTATTAAGTAAAAACGATATATTTTAAAAAATTAACAAACTAACAAAATTTGACTTTTTTAAATCACTGTGTTAAAGATAAACAAAAAACAAAAAAATTGTGTAGCACAAACTTACGAAATCTTAAATTAAATCTTAAGTATTTTTTTCTGTACTCGTAAAGTTCGTTAATATCGAAACAAAAGTTGTCGCTTAAAAAATTAAAAAAAAACTAAAGCGACTTGTATAAATTATTAAAACAAAAAATGGTTTTTCAAAGTTATTAATTACCTATACCTAAATACCTAACTATATTTAATTTGTAGTATATAGAAATAGTTTTAAATCCAATTAAAAATATTTAGAAAAAAAAATTGTATTTTAGTTTTATCCTACCAAATATTGTTCTAATTCACACGATTTGTCAAATTTATGACGGCTTTTCTTGCGCTCCCGTTTTGTCGGGATAAAAATCTATAAAAAGATTTCGGGTTTTAATAAAAAGTCGCTAAGTCTTTTTACGAGGCATTTGTATAATCATGAATCTTGTTTTTATGGTTCGTGACCTGAAAAATACATATAACCAGAGGTTTTTAGCGGAAATTTACGAGCTAAAATGGAATATAATAAGTATTAAGGGGTGAGTTTTAAACATATTTTTTTATTTAAAAGGTAATTGTACAAGGTGCTTTTAATTTAAGTCGTAATATTATTAGTAGGAGTTACTGTTTCCTTTTTAAAGGTCGGCATTGTAGACAAAAATTGCGGCAAGTCGTTCTCGGTCCTGTGATGCTCTTAACTGCAAGAAAGTGTCCAGGCCTGTCTATTCTCTGATATTCTTGACGGAAAAACACTTTCTTCGCTTATGCTCCCTTTCTTCTATCTTTCTTTTTAACAAAGTCTTAAAAATTACTACTTTTTCCCTGTATATACAAGGTGGCCGAAAAGGTGACGTCATAAATGATAGGGCTGCTGAAGTGAGCCACTGAAGTGAGCCAAGCTCTATCGCGGTTGGTTAGGGAGTTATGGACCTTTAAATATGGAATTAAAAAAACTCATTTTAAATTTAATTTTTATACCGTTGCCACAGTTGCAATAATATTTAAAAAACTAAATAACCTCATACTAATGCTTCTTTTTATAGGTAATATAATAGTTCAGAGTGTCCAGTAAGTCGGGATTTACAGGGGTGACGATTTTTTTTTAATTTTAAACAGAAATAGCAAATTTAAAACTTGGCTTTTACCATTTAATATCATTATTTTTTCTCTACAATAAAAGAATACTTTGTTTGAATCGATATCTTGTACCTTTTTTTATAAAACCGCATTAAGCACAGACATCCCAGCATTTTGTATCTAATTAAAAACTTAATTTATTCAAAAAATCATTAGAATATGGTAAAAATATTAAAAAGAGTTAAAGGAGCATACAAACACCGCTTTAATTAGTTTTGCCAAATTTTATTGATTTTGTCCTATTAATGATTTTTTTTATTTCATTCAAAATGCCTGTATGTCCGTATTTAAAATACGATTTAATTAAAAAAAAGTAAATATCAATTAAAACAAGGCATATTTTTTATTTAAAAAATAAAGGCAACCCTGTATAAAACCGACATAACAAACAGCCGTTTACCTATAAAACAAGCATTTATTTATTTGCCAAAATACTATATGACTTTGAAAACAGTTAAAAAAGCTAAAATTAAAATAGTTTTTTTTATCTATTAGATCTATAACTCCTTAACGAGGCACAATAGAAACTGTTTTTATATAAAGTACTAACAATATTTTGGCAAATTCTATAACCCCTATAATTTATGACCTTTCCTTTTATAACACACTGTATATAGGCTGTTACAAATTCGAGCCGCATTATAAGAAGTCAAAAAACGGCAAGACATACAGATTAAATAAATACCTTATTTTTATTATTGTAATCAATTGTTTCTCAACTTTATTATGACCTGATAATATCATTTTTTTACCTTATATGGCATGAAGCTTGAATATAGAAACGACCAGGTATGGTCAATTATCTTAAAAACTATCCAACCGAAATTCTTCAAAGTTAGTACAGGGAAGTAACTGATCATTTTAACTTTCGTGCGCCGGAGTGTGCGATATCTGATGGGGTACAATTTGTACCCCAATTTTTTACCCATTTTGAAAACGATTATATTATTTGTAGGCACATATTAAAAGTAAATGCATATTATTTAATACGTTTAATTAGCATGTAGTATTTAAAATGTAAATATTATTGTTTTATAACTACTGTAAAGCAGTAACACCATCTTCTTTTAAGGATAAATCTAATTTTCTATTCCAAGAAATAATAAAAATCTATTTTAATAAACGAAAAACAACAGTCTTGGCAAATATATAAAATTATACTAACTAAAACACGTGGCTCCAGACTTGAAACAATTCGCCAAACATCAGTCCAAACAGACCTACCTATTTGCGCGCTTCTTTCATGCAAAAAACGACAAGCACTAAATCGACCCAGAATCATTCGCCACCCCTTGAAACGACGTGAATTCCGTCCACGTCTACGTCCGCGCTATGTGGGGCTATGTGGCACACCATTCGGCACGGCTAATTGTTGCAAGTCCGGACGCAGCATCACGCTCAAAACCTGTACACACATTATTAAATTTTTATAACGCAATTTGAACCCCACGTAAGTAATATGAATTAAAAAAATAAGGGAAAAAATATTTTCTAGTGTATTTTCTAATAAAGAAAGTCCGAACTGAAGATTACTGGCAATGCCAAGAAGAGTTAATAAAAATTAAAAAATTAGGCAGGAAAATATTAAATTTGTACCCCTGCGGTGTCCAAAGGTTAAATTCAGAAATTGTATTTGCGAAGTTTTATAAATAAATTTCCTTGTTCCCTTTTCTTGGCTTTTTTAAAGAATCTTAAAAACATCGCAAAAATGATATACATAAATTTAAAAGGTTCATTTTCACCCCAATTTGACGAATATTGGTTTGATCTTTTTTAGATAATTGATCATACCTAGCAGTTTTTATTAATTTCGAAAAAGCATGATGCCATATCTTCAAAATCACCAGGAGTAAAGAAATGATAATATTAGGTCATAATACAGTTGATACAAGCAATTTATTACAATAATAAAAGTAGGTTATTTCATTTAAAATTTTAAAATTCGTTAAGCTACAGAGAAAAATATAAACTTGGCAACATTTCAAATACAATTTTTTATTTCTTTATGTTCAGTTACTTCTTGGCACAAAATTTGGTTCATTTATATTTAACGGTTGTTGAGATAATTCACCGTTCTTGTATTTCCTACTAACCCTGTATAATTTAACTTAATAGAATAAAGAAAACCTGTACTAACATAGGTTGCATGTCTTATTGCCGAATTCTAACAATAAAAATATTTTATTATATCTCCAAAAAAACAATGATAAAGTTAACATGTCAATATATATTTCACTTATAACGAACAACTTACCAAACACTTGGTATTGCAAATCACGCGATCTGTCAAATCAACAATGGCTTTTACGCTCCCGTTCCGCCTGTTAAAACCTCTAAAAGAAAACTCGAGCTTTATGTAACAAAAGTCGATATTTCTTTACGAAGTATTTGTATTATTGAAACCATAATTCTTCTAATTTAAAAATACTTAAAAGGTCGTAAAATAACAATTGATATACGGGGTAATTTTCAACCCTTACGCATAATCTTAAGAAATTATTGCTAAAGACAAATAATGACTAATTGATAAAGACACATAATGTAAAAAGAACGGAATTCTGACCTTAAAAATAAGGGATCAAGTTTAAAGTGCGCAATTCCTAGCTATTTTATACAGTGCTTGCCGTCAGGATCCCCCTCCTAAGTTTTAAATTGTTTGATAATTTTTTATGATAATTTAAGAACTTTAGTTAGACAACATAAACTAAATTTTAGACAAGAAATGACAGATATAAATGTCAAAATGACAGCTTGGCGCCATTTTGGTAAGAAGAATTTAAATAAAAGGGTCTTGCGGCACATCATTTTAAAGTACCTGATAAGTTTTTTATAACCCCAGAATATAAAGTAAATAACTTTACACTCAAAAAATGAAAATGAGTACTTTTGAAAATTACCTAAATACCTGATTTGGATGGCACATATCTTCCAAAAACTAATAAAGTTAGATATACCCAATTTGGTATTTTCTTAAAGGTCTTTTAACTATCTTTGTAATGGTGATCTAATAGTACAGAGTGCGTCAATAAAAATCCTTTCCTAATCTGTATAGTGATTACCAATAATACCATTAAATAAATCTTAAAAGGAGCTTAAAGAAAATACTCACATTATGTATATCTCAATTTTATTAGATTTAAAAGTACGGCTATCTAAATGAGGTGTTTAGGTAATTTTCAAAGTATCATCATTTTGTAGTAGGTAAGGGTATTGTCTTTTATATTCTGCAGGTTATAAAGTACTCATCAGGAGCTTTAAAATAATGCTACAAGTCCCCCCTTCCATTTAACTTTTTCTTTTTAAATAGCAACCCAGCTGTTAGTTTGACATTTATATCTGTCATTAAGTGTCTAAAATTTGATTTATATTGTCTTACTAAAGTCCTCAAGTTTTTATAAAAATACCAAAAATTCAAAAGTTAGAATTTAAACAAGCACTGTCTAATACAAAAAATATGATAAATGTCCCAATAGTTCTATTTTTCAGTGTTAAATTTAAATAAAACAATTTCTGGTCACGACTACATTCATGTAGAAAGTGTTTACACCTATTAAAAATGTACCTATTTAATTCAAAGCGTTCTTCTAATTCTAATTTCATTGCTGACCAAATACTGTGACCAAATGAGCAATCGTGACCAATTCATGACCAATTCGTAACCAATTCTTACAGCATGAAACGTCCTCCGAATGTTGATGGTAAAGTGCTAACTATATTTATATAGCAAAGAGTGACCTCAAAATTTTAAACTTTTACATTTATTACAGTATCTTTGATCAAATATCAAATACTTATGACCAATTCCTCTTAATCGTTACGTTAGCTTTTTAGACTTTTTTATATAGTTTTTAATTTTGGACCGTTCACAAGATTGTCTCTGTTCTTTAAATACAGAACTCCTTTAATCTTGCTGACCAATTAATAAATCATACTGACCAATGTTGATCATTTTGTGACCAATTGCATCCTTTTTTGATTGAGCCATGTATGATTATCGTCACACTTAGTAACCATTTATGACCAATTCGAGATTGTTTGCCGACCTTCCTCAACATTCCACATTTAAGGCTGCAACAATAGATGGGGCCTAATCCATCAATCCAAACACTAAGAAAGAGATCGGGATACCCATCTTAGTTCAGCCAATAACCCTATAATTGTAACCAAAAACACCCTGTAAAAGTTATTTTTTATTGCCTATTTACAAAAATATTTTTAATGTGGTAATAAAGCTTCTTCGTATTTCGATTTCGGCATTAAAAATACGGGTTGCCACTGCCAAAAATAATAACTCGTAATTATCCGGTATTTTTCCATTAATTTTATTTTCGGTTACAGCTATCCGCTGTCAATTTTTGTAACATAACTTTTAACTTGATCTCGCTGTAATTGTCTTTTAAATTTGCATGCATATTTTTTTAAAAAACATGATTTTTATAGCTTGGTTGGTTCATTTTGCAATTTATAACTGCTGCCAGAAGGTATGAAAAACATCGAGTTTAACTGTGTAAGTGGTCAAAGCTACCAAATAAAATAAGCATTACCTCATAAAAAAATTGTGGTATATTGATTAGAGATGTTTGCGGGATGGATGAAAGCACCTCTTATTTTGCAATTCCGTTGTGGTTAACGGTATTCTGGGACTGCGCAGTAACGCAAACGTCGATCCATTATCGTTATTAACCATGCCGGACTCCTTTGATACGGATGAATACCGAAGAGCTTATCGTTATCGTTATCGTATTTTAGCTGCGTGGTTGCCGGATTGCAGAAATTTTAATATCAATTATTTAAGAAGGTTGAAATTTTAATGCCGTATTAATTAAAATATCATTGATACACTAGCGACACAATTGGCGAAAATCTCATAGCAGTAAGAAAAATAAAATAGTGTAAAGAAATTAAAACGGACTTGCATTTTAAGAATGTTTTAAATCAGTAATTAATTTACATGTTACAATCTGGCACACTTGCTTTACCTACTCTGGCTTACCTACTGTATTGTTTACATCTACTTTAAAAAAAACAAAATCAAGAGAACTGTTTTGCATATATTAAAATATCCAATATATAACTTATGGAGAATAAAAGTAAATACTGATTTTTCCGCAAACTTTAAATCGGTGAACCAGGCAAAATAAGGTTTTGGGTCGAAAGCGCAGACGCAAGATAAATTTCTTAAAAGAGGTCTGCAAAATCTCTGTGGTAAGCAGCGCCTTGATATCAATTTACATACATTAAAAATGCCCCGCTAATAGTATTTGTTTGGTTCTATGCGGCGAGCGGCAGGGTTTGCTCGCGTATATTGCAGCCGCCTGATTTAAAAATACAAAAAAATTTATTCTACAGCGTTGAGAATCAGAGCAAACCAACCTAAATTAAAAAAATGCTTTATCCCTTACTTTTAATAACATATAACCTATTTATTAGGGCCAAAATAGACTACTTACTAATATAGGATATATGTAGTAACTAACTGAGTCCACTTTGGCCCTGATAAATAAGTCTATGGTATTAAAAACATGTGAAAGATTTTTCTTAAATTTGTAAAATGGTTTGCTCTCGTTCTTAATGCCTCATTATTTATGTTATCCTAATTGGGCACTAGGCTCCTTATTTTAATGGTCTAAATCGCTGTTCAGGCGAAACACCCTTATTTAAAATAAAAATTCAGTTTGAAACTTTTGTACAACCTTATGTATTTGCCTCAAGGGGAAAATTACCTGTAAAATGTTGAGGTTTCTTTTATATGTTACTATAGTCCTTTAAGAACACGTCACTAAAATTTTAGAACATAATTTTCAGTATTTCAAAGATTACAGAGTCGGTAAGTTACTATAATAATTGCATTCTTATGTAGATACCTATTTAAACTTTAAACGCGTTTTCTTAAACCTGTTTTTCAAAATTGGCGGGCACGATATATCAAAAAATTATTTAACGATCTGAAATTTTGCACACATCTTTTTAACAGCAGTACTTTCTATGTAAACCTTCCAAAACATTTTTGAAAAAATAATTTTTTATAGCAAAACCATGGAAAAATTAGGCCAAAAAGTCATTTTATTTTTTCAAGCATTGTATCTCGCTTTTCTTTTTACTTTTTTTTAGGTTCGCCGACAAATTATGACATTAATAAACACTAAAAACAATAGTTTTTAATTTTTCAAATCCATAGAACTGATGCTAGAGTGTCCGCCAGATTAGGAAGTCTCTCCTGCGACCTTAGTAGGAAAGAATTTAGCGTACAGCCGCCATTTTGAATAATTAAAATGAAAAAAATCTTATAATAATTTTAATATTTGAGTAGACTACATAACAATTATTGAAATACCTATGACTTTTTCATTAGAAAAACATAAAAATCAATACAAATTTAAGCATTTACAGGTATCTTCATCTTAAATATCGAACTTAAAATATAAAATTGCGAAATAGTTTCGAAATAATAATGGTTTATGTGTTACACATATTTCAAAATAGGAAAACATTTTCTTAATTTTACACATTTATGATACTTAAATTTTTAAACTTGCAGCTGTCTATTTTACTTACTTAATTTTTATCATTCAGTATAATTCATAGTCATTTAAATTGTATTTATTGTTGTAATCCTACACAGCGACATTTAATTTTAAAATGTTTAATTTTGGTTCTCGTTGCCCTAAATAGGTTAAACACTCTGTATACCGTCTTAATGTTTGGAAAATAGGGTGGTCAAGTTTTAAAACAATGGGCTTATTTACCACTGTGCATCTTAAAACTTAAACCAGTTAAGAAATAAGTTTTTAAAGTTATTTTTAAAATCATCTTAGGATTCACAGTCAAAAGATAAGCATCTAATTTAAAACATTCTGTATGGCTGAGACATGGTCATATAGAAAATGTTTTTTTTTAAATTTTAATATCTCAAAACGGCCGCCAAATCAGCTTTTTATCATGAAGTAACATACCTACGGATAAGAGAAACCATGGCATGCTAAAATTTTCGTTACCGCTTTTGCGGCAGGCAGCGGCAGGCTTGTCATTTTCCAGTTTACACACTTTAAATGCGTCGGTCGAAGCCTCGCCTCGTGTAACATCAGCGGTGGGGAGACACGTAAGCTTACTGAAATGACTAACTGGCGGTATTTCAACGAGAAACAAATAAAATTATATTGGGAGTTTTCGCATGATCCTTAAATCAGCTATTCCATGATAACTCTTATAATTTCCTTACTCTATGCTTTTTACCAAGTATATCTTTTATATAAAAAAATATAAAAAAATATGTTGAAGAATAAGATCTTTTATTTTAAAGTTACCATAGGTAAGGAAATTATAAGGTTATTATGGAATAGCCAGTTTAGAACAGGTCATCTGAAAACTCCCAATCTCTCTGAATGGCTCAGTGTCATTTCAGTAAGCTACATTACCTTGATACGAGACATGTTCTGACTTGCATTAAGTTAAACTGGAAAATAAGCCTGCCGCCAACCTGCAAAGCGAAACAGTGCAGCATGCTATGGTTTCTCTTGTCCGCAGGTATGTTTTTATGAAGTTACATACAGAGTGATAAAAAGTTATTTGTTTTTAATTTATTTAAGATATTAATAGCGCCCTCTAGAGTTAACAATAAAACTTTCTAGCAAATTATTATTTCTTACCGCCTACAACCAATTCTGCTGAATATTGTAACAATAAACCTATCATTAACAAAATTACCAACAACCCAAATTTCCCTCTTTATCTTTCTTTTCAAAAGTGTATTAAACATTTTTTAAATCATTTAATGACGTCACTTTAAGCAGCCCCAATTTCACAATATCACCGGTGACCTCCCAAAATTTTTAAGAAGATTACCAGTAGTGATGGGACTCAAACATAATACAATCTTACGGAATTTCACCTTTGTCGGTTTTCAAATGGTGCAGGGTCCCTTTATTACTCTGCATCTCCAAAATCATCTACTACATCTTCGCCATATTTTAGTCCAAGAAATATGTGGTAGCCAGTTTTTACTGCACATTTTAAAACCACCCTGTTTATTGTAATAAAATTAAAATAGGATATTACATACCCCTAAGGGTTAAATATTAAGCAACATAATTCGAGTTTGTAGTCCACAGTGCTAAAGTGTTTAAAGGTTTAATTTTAAATACAACCATATGTTTTAAGTAGGACCATAAACCAAAATTCTCATAATAATTTACTTGTAAATGTCTTGTGCGTTAAATTGCAGGTTGGGTAAAAATAATGTTACAAAATTGACGGGTAAAGTAGAAATAAGTTTAAAGTAATGTCTGAATAATACCGGTGTTGCATTAGGTTTTGCTTTTAAAGTGGTTTAAATAATCTTACTTAATTTTGCTTAAGGACAAAATAAAGATATCAATTAATATTAAAACGAAAAAATGTTTATAAAAGGGCTTTAGGAAAATATCACCATATATTTAACCCTAATTAGTTTTTGAAAATATTATTAGCATAAATGAGGTATTAGGGCAACCATGACAGTACCGTCTTTTTGTAAAATAAAATGGTAATGATAACTTTTATATTCTGAGGTTTATAAAGTAAGTAGTAAAAATGATGTTCCCAAAAGACCTCTCCTTTCTCTTTTTTTTTCCAAGATAGACCATCAGTCATCCTAAAATTTGTATCTGTCAATTTTACTTTTATTATATGTATAGTTTTTACACATTTTAAACTAATTTTCTCAAAGTTTTTTTATATCACATCTAAGCAATAAAAAAGGTGGGGGACTTTAAATAAATGCACTGATTAAACGAAATTTTATTTCCCTATTTTTCTAGCAACACTTGTTAAGATCAGAGCTTATTATTTAATCCTCAGCTATTTGTTTATTGCATTCATAAGATATTTCAATTTATAGTTTTTAAGATTTTATCTTCGTTTTTATTAAGGATGTTAATGGTACAAAAGGAAACAAGTAAAATAATAAATCTAATATAAGAAGCATTTTCTTAGATAACTTCTTAAGACCATAAAAGATCATCTATTTCTGTCAACAAGCCGGAACTCCCTAGAGACTAGATAGTTCAGTATATAAAATGAATGCTGTTTTTCTTGCGAAACTTAAATAATATATCTTTTAAACTGCAATCTGTACTAACATGGATTTTAAGATATCTAAGTATATTTCTTTGTTTTGAATTTCTCAATAGTAAATGTATAAAGTGCAGTGCATTCCAATTAAAACAAGCTACCCCTATAATTCTATTATTTGTACACATATGGACAAATCCTAAAACATGTCAATTTTTATTTTTATAGGGACACATATTTTGTGTAAAACTTTAGTTGTCCAGGGCAATCCCCTTTCCCCACCAACACAAACGTCAGAAGTTTAAATGGGTGAGGGGTCGAGTAATACCTTATCATTAAGGATTTAAATACTTTCTTTAACAGACTTTTGTTTTTCAAAATCGGTTCAGTAGTTTCCAAAAAAATGTACTACAAATACCTGGTATCTTTAGCCCCTGAAACATTTTTTATTTTTAGAATATTGAAATAAAGTTTGGTACGTTAGTATATCACTTAAATGTGCAATATTTTACTATTTCAGTTGTTTTTTCTTATTTCCGGTTTAGCCGGAAATGACCTTAATTTTCTTATTTAAATGCGACATTCGGTATATTGTTATTCGTTTTACCAGACAATGTAATTCCAAGTACAATGACACTCAACTGGCTACTTTTAACAACTAACTTATGAATATTTTAAATTTTTTAATTTAGCGTTTCCTTATTGCGATAAAAGCTGCTAGTTTTTTTCCCAAGGAGTCACGGAAAATAGATGTCACTATTTATTTGCCGTGACCGACTGATCCAACTGTAACGTTTATTATATTCATGGCACTCTAGATTAAAAATTAAAAACAAAAAATATTTGAATGTTAGATGTCAAAAGTTAAAAACTGAGTGTCATTGTACTGAAATGATTTTCCGGATAAGTCGAAAGTAATAGACAACATCTGAATTCATAACATATTGCAAATTAGGGTTATATATCTACTAACCAAATTTTATTTTAATATTTAAAAAAATAACAAAGCCGCTAAAGACACCAGTATTTGGATACGTTTTTAAAACTCTGTCTTGAAAACCTAAAGGCTTTTGAAGAGAATTTAAAACCGTTTAAGATAAGGTATTTAAAGTTTTGAGAATTTGTTTGAGTGGGATAACCTGGCCAAGGTAAAGTTTAACCCAAAAAATGTGTCCCATAAAAATAAAATTGACGCTAAATAACTGAAAAAAATAATAATCTTTGACACTTTGTATCTTTGTAAACAATCAACTTTTTGACTAAAGTAAATTGGGTTAGATTGTCGTATTTTGGTCCAAGAAATTTGTGGTACCATTTTGTACAGACCTATATATTTATATTTACAACAATTACTACTAATTACTACTTTTACATACATTATTTACATTTTAAAAAAATATAGGCCTAGCACAATTTTTGACCCAGACTAGAGTTTTGATTATGGTCGGGTAAAATGATTCTCCACTTGTTAGTTACAACAAAATATTTATAACGATTTTAAAATATAAGTTAAATTCTTTTAAAACAAAAACTAGATTTTTCATAGTATTTTTAGTATAAACGGTTATTATAATAACGATTTTTTTTCAAATAACATATCGCCAAGCAGTCGTCCTAAAACTTTGATCTGTCAATCTTTACTTCTTAATATTTATCCATCAATCTTAAAATTCAATTAAAATCCATTTAAAAAGCTAAAGGGTGGAATATTTAATAAATTATTATTAAACTTTATAAACGATTTTGTTTTTCATTTTAGGACCGTCCTTTAAAGACCTGTATAAATTCTAAGTACCAAGTTTCGAGGATAAAAGATTTTAAATGTTAAACTTATTTTTTCCATTTTTCTATCAGATTCGTTTTTACTATTAACTTTTCTTAACTTGCTTATAATATTATCATTGACTACATTTTTTTAACACTAATCTCAGGTCTTATTTTAAAGTAAATAAATTGTAATTCGGTGATCTTCTTTACAAAAACTTAATAATTTTACATTGTGACGCCATAAATCATGTTTGAATTTTTTGCCTTAAATATACAATATTGGTCTATAAAATACCTTTTACCTAAAACAGTTTCTAAGAACAGAATAATTTAAACTGGTAGACGTTACTTTTAAGAATAACTCTAAATAACTGTGCTTAAAAATTTTCTGTCTGGAAAATGACCTGTTTTTAAATTTAAAACTTATTCCAATAAAAGTTGTTTGCCTAATATTAACCCTACTTTTTAAAGCCTTCGTCGGCTGTTGGCATTGAAAACTTACCTAATAAAGAAAACAGGAAGTACATTTTTTCAAAACAGATATGCATGGTGGGCTTTAGCTTTATGGAGCAGTTTTAATGTCCAATAACAGAAACATTACAAAACTCACACATATTTTATTGATACTATTTTAAACTGCAAATAATTGGAAATCTTTATGAGTTAAAAAGTATGTTGTCCACGTAACGTTCCTCACGCTGCTGACAATCTTGAAGCCAGAGTTTCATATGTTCAAAAACTTGGCGGCAAGTTGCTCGCAGAATGGCGTTTATTTTCCGCAAATGTTTTGTTTACGCTGGTCAATGTAATTGGATTATCTTTTATAACACCTTGATTTTTAGGTAACCTCACAAAAATAATTATTCAGTGTAAGATTCGGGCTCCGAGGGGGCTTCTAAATATCACCCCTTCTTAAGAAAACATTTCTTAACAATATGCATCTTTTAAACTGTTAAAGAGCTGGGACTAGAATCCATGTAGCATATCACAATAACTTGTCAGCTCTCTTCATCCACGGCAACTCCTTTTTCATTTAGGAAAAAATATGGACCAATAACTCCACTTGCTTATATTTGCAATCCCACACAACAAGCTTGGGAAAATGATGAGGATGTGTTGATGTTTTTGTCGGGGATTGTCCACTGAAAACCAAATTGCCAATAAGCGTACCATTCTGCGAGCAACTGGTCTGCATGTTCTTAAAAATATGTAACTCTAGATTTAAGAATGTTAACCCAAAATTGTGTCTCTTGTCTACTAAAAGTTTAAAATTAACTATCCAAATTCATCACTAGTTCTAAAGACTTATTAAATTAAGTGTTGCAGGTCAAATTAAAAATTCATAAAAATACACATGATGACACTGATGCAAATGATGTCGATTATCTGTATATACGAGTTAATGGTTTAGCTTGTTTATGAAGCCGCTTTTAATACTATAATTCACCTCTAAATGTTATTTTATTTTGATTTTGCATAAGGTAAATTAGCTTGTCGATTTGAGTTGCTTTAAAAAGTTTATACCCCATAATTATTTACATTTTGTAGTCATTTTTTTATAGAACTTATAGTCCCATTTTTTGTGTTACGAAAGTTGATTGCAGTTTTCGTATAAAATTACATACATATATATTTAACTAAAATAGCAGCTTTATAAGAACGATGCAAATGGGAGAGAAGTTAACATTTAAAATATTATATTGTACGAAAGTCCAGTGTTTTTGTTAACAGTTATGAATTAAGTAGATCGTTAAAAAAATTATGTATAACTGCTGATTGACAATATAGGTGTCAATATTGACGTTAGGCTTAACCACAGATAATATGTGGTTTAACGTTGTTGGTAAAGTAATATTTGGTTTTTGCTCTGTTTTTTAATACCCTTAAACTAGGATAATGCGAGCCATTGCAAAGTATGAATTAAGCCGTGTACAGAACGAGATTTCAACGCCCGCCAAGGCAGATGTGGTTACAGATTTAAAGGTGTTCGATTCGGTGTGTGGTGCGAGCAAACATAATCAACAGTTTCCAAGGATGGAGTTGGTGTTCGATTGCGTTCGCTCCTTGATCGGTACATCAAAGGATAGTTACATTTGGTCTGGTTAGAATTTGTTGCGCTTCTTGTATTTGGTCATTTGTTTGCCTTTATTGAGATAAGATCAGTGTTTTGTTTTTATTTCTTGGGTTTGGAAATATAACGTGGACCGATGAATTAGGTTTAAGAATAATTGAAATTGTTATAAAGACCCTACTATAAAGAATTTTAAATTGTCGACAAAAAAATAATAAATTTGTATGAAGCTATCATAGCAGAATGTGAACGTGATGAAACTGAGGTGAAGGAAAACCGAAAGCTTGTTGACTTCCACTACTTTGACTTGACTTTATTATTGAGAACCCTGCACTTGCCAGCAGTCAATCGTTCTCGTCGCTCGGCATTGCTTGAATATCTAGCACCGAACTTTATCCCATGCGGTCCAACACGAATATCCAGGTTAGGTGTAAACGAGAGCATCCCAATTCTTCCAACAACAAAGTCCAACATCACACATGTGCTTGAATCTGATTGCTTGGCAACTGTGCATGACTACAAGTCACCATAG